>JAUDJI010000050.1:0-11864 GCA_037389245.1 Oryzias sinensis | reverse complement strand
TTTGCACTGATGGAACAAACTCTGCATTTGTCATTTTAAATGTGATTCTGTTACCTACTATTCACACAGAAGTCATGTAATAGATTACAGTTCAGAATTAAAATACTCTGTAATGTTTTACAGTTGAGCTGTAATGTACTAGTGTGTTTGATCAAACCACTAAAGTCAGTGCTTCTCAATTACTATTTGCAAAGCCCCCCTAGGAAAAAGAAAATCCCCCCCCCACACACACACACTCGCGTGGTGACAATATATTAGGTTAGTATCTATAAAAATTGTGTAAGCATACCTAAAATTGTATCTTTTAAGATTAACAAAATAAAAAAGCAATATAAATCCACTTTAGAAAAATATTAACTTTATTTTGCCACACAAAAAACCCTGTTCTAGTCTAAAACAGAAAACAAGCTTAAAGTGCCTGAAATGAAAAAAATCTGTCATTCATTTAAACTAGAAACATTTTGACCAACTGAACCATTTGATGCTGAGAAAAATAATTCAATCAATGAACAATATTAAATCTAAATTGATCTGAAACAGTAGCAGCACCAATATATTTGACGTTTTTAGTCTGAAGAAATAGATAAAAACATAGTGCTAATGTTTTTTCTAAATGATGGATTGTTTTCCTGCATTACCTGCTGTCTTTCTGTCTGCCTGACACCAACTAAACCACAGACAGACAAAGAATAAATTTATGGAAAAAAAAGACACGTCATCAAAATGTCTACAATAGTTCATAAAGAATGACATTATTAGCATGAGCTGGGTAATCTAAAGGCAGCGATGATCCAGGTGTTGCGCAACAGGCAGCGGTAGCAGTGCTCCGCGTGCCCCGATTCACCTGGCAAATAGAGCCCACACCACCCCTCCCCTTTCTTTCTCAGTCACGCAGCCGCGTGTGACACAGACAGGAGCAGCTGCAGGGACGGGGATTCAAAGGTCTCAGGCTATTACAAACTCTGATAGAACAGATAATAGGAACCAAATAGTGGAGCAGATTTTGTTTCTAAGCACTGGGCCGCTGTCACCACCACACCCCATTAAATTTGAGCACCGGACACTTGCCCGTATTACCTGTGCATAAAACCTCCCCCTCCTGGCGCGCCCCACTATTCTAGATGCACTGGGTTAGGTGAAGTCTAACAGGTGCTAACTGTTATATATTGAAGTTAGTTATTGTGAACTCCATTACCCAGCATGCATGTCTTACCCAGAATTCTTAGGGACTGGTCACGTGCTAGTGCACGGGTCAGAGAGCTAGGAAGCGGTTGATAGCCATGCACTGTGAAGTATGTTGAAAGAGACGGTTAAATAAAAAGTCTTAGAAACCCAGCTACAGCGACTGACTTGGCTTACTTTAAGATAAGCAAGACAACACACTAAAAAAAACAACATTTACCTGGATTAACATAAAATGCGGGAAATGCTGCAATCTGCATCTTGGCTAAACCTAAATTTTAGAGGAGTAAGAAAGAAACGATTCGTCAAAATATCGCAATAGTTAATTTGTTGATACTTTTATCGATTCAAAATGCTGCCAGGATGATATTTATTTAATTATTTCTGAGGCGTACTTCAGTGTCTGACTCTTGTTGTCTACTTCACCCTCCGACCGCTAGTTAGCAGCAGAGAACACGGAGCCTCTTTGAGCAGCTCTACTCTGCACAAGACAACAGGAAGACTGCAGCCAGAGGCAGCTTGTTTTGTTGTTATGAGACATAAACTACTTAGTTTTTACTTGGGATGGATACCAAAAATAAACTTTGTGTCATGTTGCTGACAGCAACATATAAAAACGTGGATTGTGGTGCTTTTTAGTGGCTAAATGCACTTAGCATCAGCTAAAATGCCATCGGCAAAGCGGGCTAAAGTTCTGCAGAACCTCCCAGCAAAAAATTCTAGTTTATGAACCTGATGAACAACAGTGATGTGTACAACGCTCTGAAAAATGGCCAACATCGTGGCGATGACCATTACTAGTTTACTTCTGCGTGTGAGAAGCGTGGCTGCAACGGTGGAGAAGAGCAGACAGATATGTAAAGAAAGTAACTTTCCTTCATTCTTTCATGCTGCCTCATCATCAAACTTTATTGTTTCTGGAAAATCAGTATCAATATGAATGATGCGTAGGGGAGAAATCCTCCAACAACATGTTATTGGGGTTGCGAACCATTTTGACTGAGAGAGCCATAAACGCCACATATTTTTAAATGTAATTTTTATGATAGCCACACAATGTTGTTATGGCTCAGCTGGTGCGTCACTTGAAGCGGGGAGAACTACAACCAAGCTGTCAATCAACTGGCTGCGCTAGAGAGCTGTCCGTGTCCCATACACCGCACAACTCCTAATAATCTCAAGGTGCATTTACACTGCAGGTCTTGATGCCCAATTCCGATTTTCTGACTATATCCAATTTTTTTGTCGACCATAATCGACATCATCTTTTAAAAGTGAGCCGTATCTGATTTTTTCATTTACACTATAGAATGCTAAAACTATCAAACCTAGACGTTCTGAGGACCAAGTAACGTAGCAGACCTGAGCTCTGACCACAGGGATTTAAAAAAATTATGAGCGAGCAGGCCCTTAATAGTAATCATAACAGTAATAAAAGCACATTTAAAAGATGCGTGTATGTCAGAACGGCAAACATTTAGCATTGGCGAAACCTTCCCCTTTTTGTTGTGTTTCTTTTGTGTGACTGCAATTGTCATGGAGGCAACGCAGCGGCGGAGGGAGGCGTTGCCTTGGGTGCTCCTGGATGAGGCAGGCGCATGGGAGGATGCGCGGGAGAGGAAAAAGAAGGGCTGCTCGGCCGGCTCATGTGCTCTCTGAGTTTTGAACAAGGAAGTGTTTGCAGATGTTGTGCTGTACTAACAATTCACATATCCGATTCGTATCCAATTTATTTCCACATACGAATGAGGCCTGAATCCGATCTGAGAAAAAACGGAATCCATACGCTTTTGTCCTGCTTACACGTTCACTGGTCATATCCAATCTGTGCCACGAGAGAGGAAAAAATTGGAATAGGATCACTTGAACTATGTAGTGTAAATGCGGCCTTAGAGGGGAAGAGACAGTAAGGAATGCTGAAAGCATAATATCCTTTCCAGCTTCAAGCCCATTTATTAACACACACAACGGTCTGCTGGCAGCAGAGGATTGTGGGATGCGGTCCCCCTGAGCATGGGTGTTTCTTTTTGCCTGCATCTCTATTTATGTGATGGTTTTGTTGTTCCATCCATCCATCCATCTTCCTCCACTTATTCAGAACCGGGTCGCGGGGGCAGCAGACTGAGCAGAGATGCCCAGACTTCCCTTGCCCCAGCCACTTCTTCCAGCACTTCTGGGGGTACCCCAAGGCGTTCCCAGGCCAGCCGAGAGATGTAATCTCTCCAGCGTGTCCTGGGTCTTCCCCGGGGCCTCCGCCCAGTGGGACATGCCCGGAACACCTCTCCAGGGAGGCATCCAGACTAGATGCCCGAGCCACCTCAACTGGCTCCTTTCGATGTGGAGGAGAAGCGTTTCTACTCAGAGCTCTCCGCGGGTGACCGAGCTTCTCACCCTATCTCTAAGGGAGCGCCCAGCCACCCTACGGAGGAAGCTCATTTCAGCTGCTTGTATTCGGGACCACGTTCTTTCGGTCATGACCCATAGCTCATGACCATAGGTGAGTATTGGAACGAAGATCGACCGGTAAATTGAGAGCTTTGCTTTTCAGCTCAGCTCTCTCTTCACCACAACGGACCTGTACTGCGACTGCATAACTACGGATGCTGCCCCAATCCGCCTCTTGATCTCACGCTCAGGTCTTCCCTCACTCGTGAACAAGACCCCTAGATATTTAAACTCCTCCACCTGGGGCAGGGAGACTCCACCCACCGAGAGATGGCAAACTACCTTTCTCCGGTCAAGAACCATGGCCTCGGATTTAGTGGCGCTGACCCTCATCCCAGCCACTTCACACTCGGCTGCAAACCGCCCCAATAAACGCTGGAGGTCCTGGCTCGATGAAGCCAACCGGACAACATCATCTGCAAAAAGTAGAGAGGAAATCCTGTGTTCCCCAAACCAGATCCCCTCCGGCCCCTGGCTGCGCCTAGAAAATCTGTCCATAAAAACTATGAACAGAACCGGTGATAAAGGGCAGCCCTGCCGGAGTCCAACGTGGACCGGGAACAGGTCTGACTTACTGCCGGCTATGCGAACCAAGCTCATACTCCGGTCATACAGAGCCCGGATAGCCCTCAGTAAGGCTCCCCGGACCCCATACTCCCAGAGCACCCTCCAAAGGACACCACGGGGGACACGGTCGAACGCCTTCTGCAAATCCACAAAACACATATGGACTGGGTAAGCGAACTCCCACGATCTCTCCAGTACCCTCGATAGGGTGTAGAGCTGGTCCCCTGTTCCACAACCAGGACGGAAACCACACTGTTGTTCCTGAATCCGAGGTTTGACTATCGGACGGACTCTCCTCTCCAGTACCCTGGCATAGACTTTCCCAGGGAAGCTGAGGAGTTTAATTCCCCTGTAGTTGGAACACACCCTCCAGTCCCCCTTCTTAAAGAGGGGAACCACCACCCCTGTCTGCCAGTCCAGTGGTACAGTTCCCGACTGCCATGCGACGCTGCAGAGACGTGTCAGCCAAGACACTCCTACAGCATCCAGAGACTTGAGGTACTCAGGGCGGACTTCATCCACTCCCGGGGCCTTGCCACCGAGGAGCTCATTGACTACCTCAGTGACTTCAGCCCGGGTAAGAGACAGCCCCACCCCAACGTCCTTGCTGTCCGCTTCTTCAAAAGAAGGCGAGTCAGTGGGATTGAGGAGATCTTCGAAGTATTCCTTCCACCTCCTGACAATGTCCCCAGTCGAAGTCAACAGTCCCCCACCTGCACTGAAGACGGTGCCTGTGGAGAACTGCTTTCCCCTCCTGAGGCGCCGGATGGTTTGCCAGAATTTCTTCGAGGTCAACCGATATACCTTCTCTAGGCCTCACTGAATTCCTCCCAGGCCAGAGTTTTTGCCTCCCCAACAGTCCGGGCCGCAGCTCGCTTAGACTGCCGATACCTGTCAGCTGCCTCTGGAGTCCCGCAAGCCAGCCAGGCCTGGTAGGACGCTTTCTTCAGCTTGACGGCATCCCTTACTTCCGGTGTCCACCACCGGGGTCGGGGGTTACCTCCGCAACAGGCACCAGAGACCTTGCGACCACAGCTCCGAGCAGCAGCAGAGACAATGGAAGTGGAAAACATGGTCCACTCGGACTCAATGTCCCCAACCTCCCTCTGTACCTGTTTGAAGTTCTCCCGGATGTGGGAGTTAAAGACTTCCCTAATGGAGGGCTCAGCCAGACGTTCCCAGAAGACCCTCACAGTACGTTTGGGTCTTCCAAGTCTTTCTGGCCTCCTTCCCCGCCAGCGAATCCAATTCCCCACCAGGTAGTGATCGGTGGACAGCTCCGCCCTTCTCTTCACCCGAGTGTCCAAGACACATGGCCGAAGGTCCCCTAAAACAACTACAAAGTCGATCATCGACCTACTGCCTAGGGTGTCCTGATGCCATGGAGTCCCCCGTTGGGACACTTTCCAGTACCCCTTCAAGAGACACTAAGAAGGCCTGGTACTCCAAACTGCTGCTCGGCCCATAAGCCTGTCCCCCACCCGAAGGCAGAGGGACATGACCCTCTCGTCCACCTGGGAGAACTCCAACACTTGGCGGCAGAGCTGGGGGCTCACGAGTAAGCCCACACCAGCCCGCCGCCTCTCACCTTGGGCATTTCCAGAGTAGTAAGGAGTCCAACCCCTCCCTAAGGACTGAGTTTCAGAGCCCAGGCTATGTGTGGAGGTGAGTCCGACTATATCTAGATGGTATCTCTCAGCCTCTCGCACCAGCTCAGGCTCCTTCCCTCCCAGAGAGGTGATGTCCCATGTCCCAAAAGCCAAGTTCCATGACCGGGATCTGGGCCGCCGAGGCAGCCGACCTTGACTGCCACCCAAACCACAATGCACCAGCCCCTTTTGAGCTCTCCTATGGGTGGTGGGCCCATGGGAGAGTGGTCCCACGTCGCTCCTTTGGGCTGTGCCCGACCGGGGCCCGTGAGAAGAGCCCCAGTCACCAGGCGCTCGCCTGTGAGCCCCAACCCCGGGCCTGGCTCCAGAGTGGGGCCCCAGTGACGCCAATCCAGGTGACGTAATCGGTTCCATGATATTTCTCTTTCTGTTGTTCCATCCTTGGTTAATTTTTCTGTTATTTTTATTTCTTTATGTTGCACCATGAGTGTGGGAAGGGGAGAGGGTGATGACCCATGTGGGATGTTCAACGTGTGCATTTTATGTCAATTCAATACTTTTATAGTACAATAAGTCTGTGGATTCTTTTCAACAACATTGTTATTGTAGCGGACTGAGTAGGACTGGGTGGTTGTTGGATCGCATTCTAAATTCCGGAGTTCATTGAACGCATCAAGCAGAGATGCTGGTTGGGCCTCAGTTCTATTGCTCGGCCTGTCGTTGGGCAGTCTGGACCAATGGAGTTCAGCTATGGGCCGAATCAGGAAATTGGAGGGCTGGTGCGGGAGCGGTGGAATAAAAAGTTGGGGGAAGTGTTCTCGGTGGGAGAGATTCAGGAGTTGCTGAACAAGTTGTACGGCGTTGGTTACGGCCTGCAGTAACCAGAATAAAGAACCTTAAAAGAGAATAAGTTTCCATGTCTCAGTGTGGGAAAGGGACGCTACATTATGCTGTTTCTAATAAATGAGTATTTCTTAGCATTAATGTGACTTCCGGTGCTGCATGGTTTTGTTGATGGTCTTGACTGGTTGATACGTGGTGAGTTTAAGCTTCATGCAGGCGTTAAATGTGATCATAGGTTGGTCTGAATGTTCTTTATATGTAGAAAGACTGCTCACATGCAGATGTGGAGCCAAACGTTGTCAGCAATACTCACACGCTGCAGTGTGTGGTATGTGACGGGCAGAGTGTTCTAAGTTTTGACAATCAGTGCGCCATTTCACCTTGCTGCCTGAACCCACTACCCCTCCCCTTTTCCTTCCCAAAGATGGGAGCGCGCATCTGCCTGGACGGCAAACCACTGGTTTCAGGCTACCACAAACTAACATTGCATGGTGCCCGAGAACGACTGGTCTTATAAATTTTTTTTAATAATAATGGCCCACAGCAGCAGTCACTCACTGCAAGGACCATATTGTTTTCGCAGTTGGAACGACTTCGCCGCCTTTCACAAGAATGTGACCCCCGCCACATGCTCGAAAAGTCACCAAAATGTGCACACACCTGGTATAAATTGCAAATGAATTTTCCACAAAGTGAACGTCAGCCCCCCGAAGACAATGACATCACAGCCAGTGATCCCTTCAAAACAATAAATGGGCCGAAAATCGCGGATGGGGCCAAACAAAATGTACTTCAAAGTACAGTTACGAAACCAAAACACACGTGTTGGGGATATCCCAAAGAAGTTTTGAAATCATTATGGGACGGCCACACGACCTACGGCTTGGTGGCCATTTTGTGGCGAACTCTGAGAATTGGCGATTTTTGTGTTTTACCACGATATGGAAAACAACACTTTTGATTGAGCGATTTTCACGCAATTGCAAACACTTGCTGCCAGCTCCAATCTACAAACACCACAGAAGTGTCGTTGACCTTGAACCTTGGGAAAAGGCTGTCATCCTGCATTTAAAAAAAAAAGCCCTTATAGCGCCACATACAAACGAAACTCATCCTAGGGATTTTTTGCCACTGTTTCGTAACTTCTCAGGCATCCATAGAAAAGTGATGTAGACTTAATGTTGGAATTAGAAGTTGTAGATTTTGAAAGGCATGCGCGTGACAAATTCGCAACCGTTGCCATCTTAGCTAGCTCGCACATATGTTATCGGAATGTCGTGAAGAGGAAATATGCGGATCTCTGGCCCACGCTGAACAAAACGATGTCACGCACGACAAGATCGATAAAGGAATGTGGACGTGGTAAGCAAAAAAAAAAATGTCACAAAAAAATGTGCTGACTCGGCATAAATGACAAAATTTGGAACTTTTTTTTTTTAGAATTTACTAACAAAACCGATATACCCTTGTCCGCAATGCTAGCACTTTTTTTTTTTTTTTTTTTTTTTTTTTTTTTTTCCCCCGGGGTTCCCCCCTCCTGGGCGGGGGCGGCGGGCCCCTGCCTTGCTCCTCCCTGGACCAACCGTGAGCCGGGCGGATGGCTGCCTGGAGTGCGGAGCGGGTCTCCCTTGGGGGGTCCTGGCTCGTACCTGGGGTTGGGGCGGGGGGATGCCCAGAACTCCTGGGTGGTGGTGGGGTGCTCGTCTGGGGCTGTGGGCGTCCTTCTCCGGTGGGGCCCTGCGTTGGGTTCTCCCGGCGCGGCGGGGGGCTGTTCTTCTGGTTGGGCTGGGGCGGCCCTCTCTTTCCCTCCGTGCCTCCCTGCTATCTGGCTCTGGGGGCCTTGCGGCGGTCCTGCTGGCCCTGGCCTGGGTGGCGGGCTTGGTCGCCCGGGCGGCGGTTGTTCCCTGCCGGTTCCTGTGTGGCGTTGGGGGGATTCCGGCTGCCGCTGCTGCTGCGGTGGGGGTCTTGGTGTGGGGATGGCTGGGCGCTCTCCCTCCTTCTTTACACATTCCACCATCCATTTTAGAAGAACATGAGCACTCACCTGAGCACGGGTGTTGGCTCACCTTTGCACTGACGGTTTGCGTGACTGAATGACTGAAATGTTTCACACTAGTTGGTTTTAAGGCATAAGTATGCGTGTTAGCACCATCTGTTTCGTGTACATGTCGACAGATGGACATTTTTGCAACTAGCAGGTGTGTTTGACACTTGGGTGTGTGGACAGGCTCCGCCCTTTTTGTACTGCATTTGAGCCTTACCATGGTGATTAACAACCAGTAAACTTGTTGCTTTATGCTGCTTCATGGTCTTATCCCCCTTCTCCTTCTACTATCACCCTCCTTCCCCCCCTCTCTCTAACGTCCCTCTCTCTTCTTCCCCTCTTTCCTTTTCCGTCCGGTTCAACACCAAAGATCTTCAAACATGTTTGAAATTAATAAAGTTTGGCCTCAATTACAAGAGGGGTTTATTTATTTATTTAAGATTAATAACCCCTCTTGTTAAAGTAAAATATGTCCAACACAAGAGGCCCTCAGCTCTCATCTGACTGCCCAGCTGTTGGACAGGACAAGTTAAAAAAAATAAAATAAAAAATAAATAAAATAAAAAAATGCTAGCACTTTTGACAACATAAGCATAGTTAGCATAGTTAGCATAATAAGCTAATTCAGCTTTGATCAGCCTTGATCAAAAATCATAAGATTACCTGTTTCTGTCTTTGTTTCTCTTCACAGACTTGCATATTACTGTGAACTCTCAGGGACTCACTGGGAAATTGTGGCCTCAGCTCTGAAGTCCAACCCGTCCCACCTGACAGAACTGGACCTGAGCTACAACAGCTTGGAAGGTTCATCCATGATGGTTCTGTGTTCTGGACTGGAGAGTCCAAACTGCAGACTGCAGACTCTGAGGTCAGAACATTGACGCTGCTGGTTGGTTCATTTCTACATTTGTAGTTCTACACTGAAGCTGAAAGGTTTGGATTCAAAGATTTTCTGGATTTTCCAGAAACTGAACATTTTTGATTCTATAAGAGTCTGCAGTGGAAGAAAACAGCTGCTTAGATCTTCTTTAGAACAAAGATGTTTCCATGGCAATAACAAGTTCAGCTGTTGAAACATTTGACAGATTTATAAGTTGACTGACATGCTGAACGCCCTTCAAGAACACGCTCTACAAAGTTTTATAAATGTGCATTCAAGCAGTGGTGTTTTCTGAAATTTTGCTCCAGGCTTTTTTTTTTCACTGCTCTGTTTCTATAAACGTTCATCTAGGTGTCATTTGAATCCGTCAGGGCACAAATCACAACTATTATTTTCTCCTTTGTGTTCATGTTTACATTAGTTAGCACTTGCGTGTTTTAAAGCAGACGCTACCCATAGTGTTACGTCCACAAACGTACAGGTCTAGGACTGGAGTGTACATAACAAACACAACAAAGATTTTTAAGAGTATTATTGAACGAGGAAGAGGGGAGGTAGGGACTAAGGTTGGGCCAAAGGAATAAAATAGATAGAACAAAACCCAGTCTGGCAATCAAAGCTCTAAAACTAAAACAATAAATCAAAAGTCTCACTGACTTATCTATAAACTGTAGATAAAACATACAAGGGGTGGCACCAACCAACTTACCTAGTGTGTCTAACAGAAAGCAAGCTACATGAGGTGTACAGGGTACCCTGTCTTACCTGTCCTTAAACCTCCCACAATCTCCAACACAAAGAGCTGTTCACATTCATCTGTTTGTGATCCCAAATGAACTCTCCCTTCAAGTGATCCACAGGTGCTTAAATGCAGGCCTGGTGGCTGGCTCTGGGGCCTGATTTTGCAGCTTGTCAAGTCTTTGCCAGGTGACTTCACCCAGCACTTGAAGCATATGCAGAGGAAGGAAACAAAAGAAAGAAAATGAAAAACACCTGCATGTAACACCCCCACCCATACAAGACCAAACACTTTTGGTACAATACAAGAAAGAAAGAAAAAGAAAAAATAATTCTGATTCCAGGATTGCTCTGGACAAAGCATTAACCATCACATTTTTAGAGCCCTCTTTATGTTGTATGTCAAAGTTGTAATCTTGGCAAATTAGGGACCACCTCATGAGATGCTGGTTGCTGTTGTACCTTCGGGAGAGAAAGACTAAAGGGTTGTGGTCCATAAACACCTTTATCGGTTCACAACTAGAGCCTAAATAGACTTCAAAGTTTGCAAGGACCACAACAGTGCACGTGTCTCCTTTTCTATTGTCGAGTAGTGTAATTGGCATTTGTTGAACTTGTTGGAGAAGTATGCAACTGGGTGGTCAATGTTGTCCTCATCTTTTGCAAAAGAACGCACCTGCTCCCACAGAACTAGAGTCAGCTTCAAGCTTGAAAGGCCTGGAAGAGTTGGGTGCAGACAAGACAGGATTGCAGCACAGGATGCCTTTGAGGTTATTGATAGCCTGTTGGCCTTCGTTAGACCATACAGAGGGCACAAAAGGACTAGTCATTGATGTTAAGGGTGCAGCAACAGTGGAAAAGTTCTTTCAGAACCGTTGATAATAACCAGGCATTCCCAGGAAGCGACAGAGTTCTCTCCTGGTGGTAAGAATAGGAATGTCTTTGATGGCCAGCTCCTTAGTATCTGCTGGAAAGATATACCCGCTGCCAACCTATTGTCCAAGGTAAAGGACTGTGCCTTTCCCAAACTCCCATTTTACAAGGTTCAACGTTCATGAGGCCGCTGACAAACACGTGAAGGCTGTCCTCAGAGATGATACATGGCTGCTCCAATCTTCCGAGTACACCACAATGTCATCAAGGTATTAGCTACAGTTTCTAACATCCCCCAGTACTTTACTCACCAGCCTTTGGAATGTCGCAGGTGCGTTGCACATCCCCAAAGGCATGAATGTATACTGGAGAAAGTAGTCAGGTGTAACAAAAGCGGAAATATCAGAAGCACGTTTAGTCAGAGGAACCTGCCAATAACCTTTTAGCATATCCAGCTTGGTCACAAATTTTGCATGAGCAATCTCATCTATGCAATCATCAATGAGTGGTAATGGATGGGCATCTGGTACTGTAATCACGTCCACTTTACGATAATTGTTACAGAACCAATGGCTTCCATTTTTTTTAACCTCCAAAAGACAAGGGGAGCTCCAAGGACTACTACTACTTGGAATGGCTACACCATGCAGCAAGAGGTACCCCACCTCTTTTCTCATCAGGT
>JAUDJI010000049.1:0-64436 GCA_037389245.1 Oryzias sinensis | reverse complement strand
TATGCCCCAGAGCGTGGAGGAGGTTCTTCACTAACTCTCTTGCTCCACCTCTGTTCAGGTGTGGGCCTCTTCCCATGAATAGGTCCTTTCGTTTCCAGAATGTATTGAAGTTCTCAATGTAATGGAATCCTCTGGAAGCACACTCTCTGGAGAGCCAATTGTTCAGCTGAAACAGACGGCTGAACTTGAGTGACACCCCATCGATGTTAGGAAGAGGTCCACTGATGAATGCTTCAACCTCTACTTTGTCGATCTCTTCAAATAACTTGATGAAGTCTTTTTTCAGACGTTCAGATTGTTCTTTTTTGATATCGACAGCACCTACATGGATGATTATTCGTTTAACTCCTTGGTACAAGACTTTAGATAAGAGTCCTGTAATCACTGGAACAGTAGAACTTGGGCAACATAAAGTTTGCATTCTTCTGTGGCTGACTCCACTGATAGCGCCATCTCCAAGCAGCAGCGTATCTCTGACCTTGACGTTTGGTACAGATTTTCTTTGTGCCTGTGGTTTGTTGCCAACATTATGACTCCTATTCTGTGGTCCAATTTCACTTTGTTCTTTAACTTCACATTGTGTTAGGGGTAAAAATCTGTTTGTGAGCTTTATTTCGGATGTTTTGTCATCTTTTCGCTTTGGCTTAACACAGAGTTCCTCCGCACAAAGTTTCGGAAAAGACACAACATCACTCAGGTCTATGTCACTGTTATTCTTCTCATTTGTAGTAAGAGTGGGCTTCTTACCACCCGATGTCACTGGAAGGGTCTTGTGAAGTCCATTTTCAGTTTCCAAGGTAAATATCCGTGTTTGTAGCTCTTTTATTTCTTGTTGGTAGATCCGACAGCGTTCACAGTGGGAGTTTGTTTTCCTTCCTCCTCCGGACATGTCGCTGGCTTGTCAGACGTAAAAATATTGATTTGTATAGGTGGAAGTCACAAAAAAGGATGACCAGTCTGATATTCCAGGATTTGTGGATGAGGTAAAATAATTAAAAATGATTAATTAAATGATTAAAAAGCAAATAAAGCAGGAAGCGGCAGGAGCAGGGGAAAAAGCGTCTGCACTCTTTTGCAGGGGGAGGACTACAAGCCTGTACCGCAGAGCTGTGAAAACAACACCCCCCTTCTCAACAACCCGAACAGCTTCTTTTCACGCTTTGAAGGACTAAACAACACACACCCACAGAAAACGCCCCCCTCCCCCCAGGATCAAAATCTGCACCTGACAACTACCAGCGTGAAGAGCACACTCTCCACCATCAACCCACGGAAAGCAGCGGGTCCAGACGATATCCCAGGCCGTGTGCTGAAGGAATGCGCAGAAGAGCTTAAGGATGTCTTCACAGACATCTTTAACATCTCCTTGGAGCAAGCCATCGTCCCATCATGCTTCAAGGCTACAACTATCATCCCTGTGCAAAAGAAACCATCACCATCCTGCTTCAATGACTACCGCCCCATAGCACTAACGCCCATCATCATGAAGTGCTTTGAAAGGCTAGTCATGTCACACATCAAATCCACTCTTCCCCCCACCCTGGACCCCCTTCAGTTTGCATACCGACCCAAACGATCGACAGAGGACGCCATTTGTTCTGCTCTCCATCCAGCTCTCACCCACTTAGACAAAAAGGATGCATATGTGAGAATGCTGTTCATAGACTTCAGCTCCGCATTTAACACAATAATACCACAGCAACTCATTTGCAAACTGGACAGGCTGGGTGTTAACACCCCCATCTGCAACTGGCTACTGGACTTCCTTAGCCAAAGACCACAAACAGTACGAGGCAACAACACCTCAAATACAATCGTTCTCAACACCGGGGCACCCCAAGGCTGTGTGCTTAGTCCGTTGCTCTTCACCCTGCTGACACATGACTGCACAACAACCCACAGCACAAACCACCTTGTGAAATTTGCAGATGACACAACCCTGGTGGGTCTCATCACCAAGGGCGATGAGACCAACTACAGGGAAGAGGTGGATCTGCTGACAAAAGGGTGCAGAGACAATAACCTCCTGCTAAATGTCGGCAAGACAAAGGAGATTGCTGTCAACCTCTAGAGGGGCAACACTCAACACCTGCCACTGATCATTGATGGTACTGCTGTGGAGAGAGTGAGCAGAACAAAATTCCTGGGGGTTCACATCAGTGAGGACCTCTCCTGGACCGCTCACACCACATCATTGGCAAAGAAAGGTCAGCAACGTCTCTACTTCCTGCGGAAACTAAAAAGATCAGGTGCTTCACAAGCCATCATGACCACATTCTACAGAGGAACCACCGAGAGCATCCTCTCCAGCTGCATCACTGTGTGGGGGGGGCAGCTGTACACACAGCAACAGGAGAACCCTGCAGCGCATAGTCAACACAGCCAGGAGAATCATTGGAACACCACTCCTCTCCCTGCAGGACTTATACATCACCCGCCTCACCCGCAAAGCACTAACAATAATCAAGGATGCACACCACCCTGCACACAACCTGTTCAGCCTTCTGCCCTCAGGGAGGGGGTACAGGAGCCTCCGCTCACGGACCACCAGACTCAAAAACAATTTCACACACCAGGCCATCAGGATGCTAAACACCCTCTCCCCTCTCCACCTACCCACCACCCATATCCCCCCATGAACAGTGCTCAAATGAATCCCCCCCCCCCCGCTGCCTTGAGACACTGCCTTAAGTGCACTCGCACTTTTATAGCAGATTGCCAATGTTGTATATTGTAAACTGTATCTTTTTCTTTCTTTTTACTTATTTATTTTATTTTAAACGTATACTTTGTTTTTATTTTTCTTCTCCTGAACAGACACGAGAGAGTAAGAAACGGAATTTCGATTCATTGTATGTGATGCACATGTGAAGAATTGACAATAAAGTTGACTTTGACTTTGGAGGCTTAATCACAAGTCTTCAGTCTGACCAATCAGAAGTGGTTAAAGTCTTCACTTCCTTGTTCTGATTCTGCTCATAAAGTCTCTCAGTTCCAACAAAAATCCCAGCTAAAGCTCGTCTTTAGCGGTGTAGCTTTCCACAGAATCTGGTGTCAGACCGTGGAACAAGTGAACAAAACAATGAAGCTCAGAGACGAGAGTCTGTCTGCCATCACTACATCTCCCATGATGCATTGGGTTAAAGTGACAGCATCTCAGTGACAATGAGTCTTCCCTGTTAAACGTCTTGAAACCACGAAAAACACACATCAAAAAGTTTTTCCATCTTCTTGATGAAATCAGAGGTCAGAGGTCAACAGTTTAGTTCTCCTTCCAGGTTTGTGTTTATTAACAGCCAAACATCCCAGAGTTTGGTCCAAGTCATCTTTCTAACTGAAACACTTTTCTAATAACGTCTGGATTATTTACATGTTAAATTTAAGAAGAAGTAATAACAACATTTAAGAAACAGGATGAAGGTGAAGTGGCCAACAGACCCAATTAAACGAAATTGAAACAATTTAATCATCTAAAAAGAAATAAAACATTTTTGTTAAAGTTTTCAAAGACTTATCTTTGATTAAGACAAAAGAAAAACTAATAAAACTTCAACATGTTAACTTGTTGTGTAGCTACAGAAAACATAAATATAATGTTAGTCTTTTGTGTAAAATGTATCAAACATATTGTGATCATATAATTATTCAAAATTACAGCTGTCTTTGCACCAACATTAAAACAATTTTAAAAAGTAAATCATTATTTAGAAAGAATTAATTTGGTTTTTGTGATTTTACATAATTTTGCATGTTAATAAACTGAAAGGAAAAACAGCTACCATACTATAATATGAAATAATGTAGTTAATTTAGCCTTTTCTGCCACAATTATCACAAAAATGCATGTGATATTGTGGAGGGACTGCATATCAATACAGACTATGAGTTTCTTCTTTTTTTCAATTTTGGGATGCTGGTGTTCCGCAGGATTTTTGTCAAGATGTCATGACTAAAAAAAGGTTGAAAAACACTGCACTAAAGAACAAACCTTTAATGAAATATGAGTTAGTTTCCTGAGCTCTTTTCATTAACACTTTATTTTACAGTACAGTACTTACAGTGTACTTAAGTGGTATTTACATGGTACTTATTGTGTAACTACTGGGTACTTACATGGTACTTTTTATGGAATTTACTGGGTACTAACAGTGTGTTTACATGGTACTTTACTGGGTATTTTTGTGTCTATTCTGTACTTACATGGTACTTACTGTGTATTTATATGGTACTATTTGGTTCATACCTATGTGGTACATACTGGGCATTTATAATATTCTTACTGGGTATTTACATGTTGTGCAAAAGTGTCTTTTATGGTACTTACCACATGTAAGAATAAAGTAAGTAAAAATACAGTACCTTGACCTTTAGGTCTGCACTCGCTGCATGTTTCATAGTATTTACCATGAATTTACCACAGAAACTACCCCTTAAGTACACTGAAACTGGACTGTAAAGGAAAGTCAGCCCTATTTCCACTCAACTACATGGTACTTTCATTACTAAATACCGGGTATGTTCACTTGAATATTATTTGGTACTTACCCCTTAAGTACAATGAAACTGTAACTGTAAAAGAATGTCAGCCCTATTTCCACTCTATTACTTGGTACTTTCAGTAGTAAATGCTGGGTATGTTCACGTATTACCGTACAATGTACATACACACTTGGTCTTCTGACCTCACCAAATGAGACAATGCTAACTTGTTGGTAAGGGTAAAGTAACTACATTGTAAAAACATATTCTGGTTTGATTACTTCTTGTAACATGTGGCAAGTTTAAAGAGAAAAAAGACAGCAGTGAAAACAACAATCTTTAATATGATACGTGTCTGCAGCATACAAAGTCTCATCACAATGAAATAGGTTTTAAGTACAAAACAGTACAAAGGAGAATTCCAAAAAACAAATTATTGGCCTGAGGGTCGTGCTTTTTGTCCATCAGAACTCTTTCAGCAGAGTTTGGTAACGGTGCAGGACTTCTTCAGGGTTTGTAACTGCAAGAAAATTCACAAAAATGAACATAAAAAGCATAACGACTTTGATGAAATAAAAAATACATTTTACTTATTTAATCATTTCTGTAATGAGTTTGATAAATCTCTGTGAATTCTTTATTGGTTTGATTGCAATGCTTGAAATTAATCAATTATCCTCATTTATAAACATGATAATAAATTATTCAAAACATGAACTTGTTTTTATATATAATGTCAGGAAAATATGTAAAACAACAAGGCTAAATATTTACTTTTAATACTAAAAACACCCCGAGTGTGTGTTTTTGTTAAGTAGGTCGGGGCGAGTAAAGTTGCAAATTCCCAGCGCACTTGAATGCACCACAACTACCCCCAAAGTGAACGTGCAGATTAATCCGGAGAGCCTCGAGGCGCGCGCAACAGTTTGAATTTCTTTTCATCTGGCAGGTAAGTCAGTGTTTTTGTTTTTTTTAAATATTGGATAAATTATATGTAAAAATTTAAACTGATCAAACTTTATAAAGAAGCTAACCTCGTGATTTCAAGCCGCTATCTCTGTGTTTGAAACATGACGTAAGGAGCATGTCTGCTACCTGACTGCAATAATTTCAGTTATTTCAAAATGTATAAATTTTCAAAGTTTGTAATGAAAATCTACAAACATTGTTTTACTTACCAGGAGAGGAGCCGCCGTAAAACAACCACATAGCGTAAATGATAAAGTCTGTGGTTCTGTGCTCGTTTGACTGAGCGCACGTCTTTCTGGGAAAATCAAAGAAAGGCGTTTATTTAAAATAATGATGACGTACTTCCGTCTTTTTAACGCTTTAGATCAGCTATGGTGAAAAAAACATCCCAGACAAAACCGTGAAGTCACAGGAGAGTGAGCTAAAGTAAGTTAAATCCACCAAGTGGACATATTAAGAGTTTACCTGCAATTATCCTGTTTTCTTTTCTTTCTCTGTTTTTATTTTATTTTTATTTATTTGTTCAAATATGATAGAGACAACAATACCACCCAACAGTGAATGTAACTGTTTGAAAATGTAAAACATATTTGTGAGTAACTTTGTTGAATTTGAATTTGCCTATTTATTTCTTTTTTTCCTTTGCTTTTACACTGCTATGTTTTTTATGCTAATGCAAATTGTAGGTGTGAATAATATTTATAAAGAAGAAATACACATAGCAATTGCCAATTAAAAACATTACTTTGACATTCTTTGTCTAAACAAATTAGATTTTTTTATGGCAATTTTGATTTTTTTTTTTCTTTGATTTCTGTTTTTTGTTCTTGTTTATGTAACTAAATAACAAGTTTTGAATAATTTAATATCATGTTTATAAATGAGGATAATTGATTAATTTCAAACATTGCAGTCAAACCAATAAAGAATTCACAGAGATTTATCAAACTCATTACAGAAATGATTAAATAAGTAAAATGTATTTTATATTTCATCAAAGTCGTTATGCTTTTTATGTTCACTTGAGCTCATATTGTGAATTTTCTTGCAGTTACAAACCCTGAAGAAGTCCTGCACCGTTACCAAACTCTGCTGAAAGAATTTTGACGGACAAAAAGCACGACCCTCAGGCCAATAATGTGTTTTTTAGAATTCTCCTTTGTACTGTTTTGTACTTAAAACATATTTTATTGTGATGACACTTTGTATGCTACAGACATGTATCATTAAAAATTGTTGTTTTCACTGCTGTCTTCTTTCTCTTTAAACTTGCCTCATGTTACAAGAAGTAATCAGACCAGAATATGTTTTTACAATGCAGTTATTTGACCTTTACTAACAAGTTAGCATTGTCTCATTTGGTGAGGTCAGAAGACCAAGTGTGTATGTACATTGTACGGTAATACGTGAACATACCCAGCATTTACTACTGAAAGTACCATGTAATAGAGTGGAAATAGGGCTGACTTTCTTTTACAGTACAGTTTCATTGTGCTTAAGGGGTTAATACCAAGTAATATTCTAGATTAATATATCTTTTTATGACTTTTTTTGTATATGCTGCTTTGCAGATATTTAAACTGTTTCAAACTATATGTATGTCAACCAGTGCTGTATGGTATGCGATGGAGATGTAAATTTCCATGCGGGAACCTCCGAAATGGATAAATAAAGTTGTCTGTCTGTCTGTCTATCTATAAGTGAACATACCCGGTATTTAGTAATGCAAGTACCATGTAGTTGAGTGGAAATAGGGCTGACTTTCCTTTACAGACCAGTTTATTATAAGTCCAGTTTGTTACAGTCCAGAATATTGCCCAGTATGTACCATATAGGTATGAACCAAATAGTACCATATAAATACACAGTAAGTACCATGTAAGTACAGAGTAGACACAAAAAGTATCCAATAAAGTACTATGTAAACACACTGTTAGTACCCAGTAAATTCCATAAAAAGTACCATGTAAGTACCCAGTAGTTACACAATAAGTACCATGTAAATACCACTTAAGTGCACTGTAAGTACTGTACTGTAAAAGAAAGTGTACCCTCTTTTCAATCCCAAAGTAAGACGACTCAATCTCTCAGGCTCCTCCTTGTGGGTTCCACCCATTACATGACGTCATCCTAGAGTCAGCCTCTGCAACATGTCTTAGGTTTTCCCGCGAAAACAAACAACCTCCAAACTTTTGCAAAGATGGATGTGCATATTTTGCATTGAAGGGAAAGCGTTCAGCTGCTCACTACTAGATTCATGGGGAAATGTGTATTAGCCTGGGTGCAGCAGCACAGACTCTTCTTGGAAGGGGCTATTCTCACTTTGTGATGTCACTTTGTGACACACGCTCATTTTTGTTGATTGGGAGGGGGCTAAGAGACCAGGTTTTTAAAGGAATACTCAGAAATGGTTCAAAATACCACTTTGGGGTTGTTTGTACAGAGGAAGAAAAAAATAATGCAGTTAAAAATTAAAAATGATGCTTTTTCATGGCGTAGGCCAGGGGTCGGGAACCTTTTTGGCCAAGAGAGCCATAAACGCCACATATTTTTAAATGTAATTTCGAAAGAGCCATACAATAATGTAGCGTCCCTTTCCCACACTGAGACTTAACCTCTTTTAGGGTTCTTCATTCTGGTTACTGCAGACCCCTAACGAACGCCGTACAATTTAATCAGCAACTCCTCAATCACTCCCACCGAGACGAGAGCGCTTCTCCCAACTTTATATTCCTCTGCTCCCGCTCCAGCCCTCCCATTTCCCTTATTCGGCCCATAGCTGAACCCCATTGGTCCAAACTCCCTAACAACAGGCTGAGCGACAGAACTGAGAGCCAATCAGATCTCTGCTTGATCGATGCGTTCCATGAACTCCAGAACTTTTAACGCGGCCCAACAGCCAAGTTAAACTCAGTCCGCGACAATATGTTTAAAACTATATATACTAGTGAATGTGTGCATTTGATTTAATTTCAACATTTTTAAAGTACAATAGGTCTGTGGATTATTTTTAATAACATTGTTATGCTGTTGCTAATAAATGATGAGTATTTCTCGTGGTAGTTTTGCTGATGGTCTAGTCTGGTTGATACGTGGTGAGTTTCTGCTTTAAACGGGATCTCAGGTCTGAATGTTCTTTAGATGTGAGACAGACATGGAACCAAACACACACTCACACGCTGCAGTGAGTGACGGGCAGCGGGTTTACGTTTTTACCATCCCTGCACGATTCACCTGCTGCCGGTCCCCCCCCTCCCCCTCTGCTTTCTTCCTCACACATCCTGTCCCCGCAACTGCGCGCTCTTCCTCAGAGACGGGAGCGCAGTTTTAGGCACGGCAATTCACAGGTTTCCGGGTGGTACAAACTCTGTGAAATAATAGATAACAGTAAACTCATAGTTTTCTCTCCAAGCTGCGCCACTACTGCGCGCCTCTGGCATCGCATCGCGCCCGAGAAGGACTGGTCTAATGAAGAAAAAAAAAGTATAATTAATGATTTGTCTGCGAGCCACATGCGACCATCAAAAGAGCCATATATGGCTCGCGAGCCATAGGTTCCCGACCCCTGGCGTAGGCCCTTTAAGCATTACAAATTTTTGTAACATTTTTACTGTGATGGTCTGTGCTTATCTATTAAACCAGGAGACAAAAAAACGTTTGCAGGAAAAAAACAGACATATATAAATGATGAGTAAGCTTCATCAATAAGTTGTGAACATGGGACAGACCCTGCAACACATGGAAGTTTGCCCCACCTATCTGTACCACAGGTCAAGTAAAGGTAAGTGAGGCTTAGGGTCTGCTATTAAAAAATATGTCCCCTCATAAGTTATTTTTTTTAACAAATGAAATTTGAACATTGATGCTGTCATTTTAAATAAAGATTTATAATATATAATATATCTGGACTTGGTTTTTAACATTGAAGACGTTTCAAATCTTATCCAAAGGGCTTTGTCAATTCTGAAATGCTGGTAAAAGAGGTGGTTTATGTTCGTGGGGGAGGAGTCAGATCTGAAACCGGATGTTATTGTAAACATAGGCTACATTCACATGGTTAATGTTCAATTCCGATTTTTTTGAAAAAATTCAATTTTTTGCAAGGCTGTTCACATTTCCAATTAAATGTGAACTTTTGCGATCTCCAGTGTGACCGTGAAATGACCCAGAATTGACCCGCATGCGCAGAAGAGTACTCAACGGTGAACGACGTTACTGTTGTTTGAGGAAGAAGCTAACGTTAACAATGGATGTCAGCAACAGTGTGGTCAACAGCGGAGATCTTTTTGCATAGTGACATTTATTTTCCAGAAGTATGGAAGCGATTCTGTAGCATTATTAAAAATAAAAGTCAAAAGCAGAAATGCTTTTTAATTTTCAAAATGAATCTGCATTTTTTGACTCAAAATAAAAATTAAAAAAGCAATCCACCAAAATGCTTTTTCCTTTTCTTCTTCAACACAGCTTTTTCTGTCACTTAATTAAAATTAAAATTAAAATGGTATTTGACATTTCATTTTCAAAATGTTCTCTGGTAGATGTGTAGCAAAATTCTTTTAAAAATGTCCAATTTGACAATTAAAATGGATTAACAAAAATGCTTTTTAATTTTCAGAAGTTAACTGCATCAAATGACTCAAATTTAAAATGAAAAAGCAATATTTCAAAATGCTTTTTCATTTTATACTTAAAACGGCTTATTATCTGTCATAATTAAAACGAAAATGCAAAGAGGGGATTGCTTATGCATTTTAACATCCAGCCTGGGAACCTTATCTCAATATTGATTTTGAAAAAGCATTTCCAGCGAAGAGGCGGGGCGATGACGTCACTGCTTTCTCCGCTGAAGTTGGCTTGCGATTCACAGCTTCTGATTTGCGAGGGCACTAAAGGAACATTCCACTGCATTTTTCCCATTAAGATCACCTAAAATCGGGTCCTGGTCACAAACCGCTGGACCTGGACTGCTCAAACCTGGATTCCTGGATTTGAAAATGAATATTGAGACAGACTTAGACCACATGGTTTTGGGTTGTTAAGAGTCTTTTGTCCTAAGCTGGGGGATGGGGAGCCAGTGGCTCCTTCCCCAATCTGGTCATCTTTTTCAGCTGTTAATGACCCGGATGGAACTGCTTTGGTTTGTTTGGGTTTCAGAACACTGCCATAGATGGATAGAGGAATGAACCTGAGACCACCATTCAGTTTCAGGTATAACTCCTCCCCCATGAGCGCATATAAACCAGCTCTTTTACCAGCTATTTCAGAATTGACAAAGCCTTTTGGAAAAGAGGCGAAACGTCTTCTATCTTTAAAATCCAAATCCCCAAGATGACAGCCCCTAAACCTACTACTACGATGGAATCAACCTGGATGAATGAGAGTCTTCATAGACTCAAGAAACTGTTGAGTTTGTTTCTTTGGGATTATGCAAATCCAAATTATGAGGCACTTTATGGAAAAACCTGTGTGACTTATACTTACATGTTTTTTTGTATGACAGAGGGTTCTCACAGATGTCTTCAGGTGTGATGTATAAGTTCTCTGTTTGCGCACGTTCAAATGTCTTTGTTGTATAAGACATTTGTGATTTCTGAAAATGCTTCATTATTTCAGCTGCTTCCAGCAGCTCTGAGATCTGCTGCTTGTTCCTGATGTTGAGGATGATGTATCTTCCTCCACAGCTCTGACAGAGCTTCTGGATGTCTTTGTTCTCTTTAATGAACTTAACAATAGCAGGGTTGGTGGGATCTACCTCCTCAGTGAACACAATCATGGTAAAGTCGTTCACTTGAGAACCAAATGTGCTCTGGATGGTCTTCAGCTCTTCCTGGTCTTCATCAGTGAGGGGACCAACCGGCAGGACCAGGATGAAGGCGTCAACGCCCTCAGGGTCACTGAGGGAGACACTCTTGAAAGACGTCTTCATCACTTCATCGTGAGGTTTTTTGTGAAGAGGAGGCAGCTCCACCACAGACACACAAAGGCTACACAGCTCCCTCAGATTCCTAACACAATCGCCTGAGGGGACTGCATCCATGTAGTTTGGCCCCAAAATTGTCTTGGCTACTAAAGTCTTTTCAGGTTGTCTCGTCCCCCACAGAACCAGGTTCAAAGTTGGTTTGTTCTCTTTGTACAGGATAGTATCCTTAAAGGTGAGGAAGGATCCTTCGTTTTGTAAAACAATCTTCTCGATCATCTTCATCAGTGATTGGTGGTTATGTTCAGACATGCTGTACTGGCGTCCATCACAGGCTTTCAGCAGCTCTCTGGCTGAGGCGGTTTCAGCTCCATCATGGGTCATGACCACCATCGAATGTTTGAAAGCGTCTTCACTGAACAGGCTGAGAATGGAAGAGAAGGCCTGTCTCTTCTTTTCTGTGAATTTTGAGGGTTTGATTAGCAGCAGAAGAACGTTTGGTCCAGGTTTGCAAAAGTCCACACTTCTCTTTATCTCTTTTTTTTTCTCTTTGTCAGACTGATGAAAGAAATTTGGAGTTTTAACTACAGTTAAAGGAATGTCTCCCCATTTTCCACTCTTGAAAACACTGGTGACCACTGAACTTTTCCTTGAAAAATTTTGCTTAGCTATGAAGTTTCCCAGCTGTGACTTTTTTTCTTCACCTTTTCCCAGCAACACAATCCTGACGGAAGCATCTGGTAAAATTCAATAAAAAACATGGAGGTTTTGGTTAATTAACTTTTCCGGAATTATTTAGTAAACAATAATTCTAGAAAAACGATTCTAAAAGATTTTCATGGTGGATTTAATTTTTATTAACAACCTCAGCTACTGACGTTATTATTAAAAAGACAACCACCTAAAGGCGTAAAACAGAGGACATAAAGTGCTGTAATTATAAAAAAGTGAAGAATATGTTTATAATTTGGTGAAGATGGTCAAATGAAAGAACAGACTAAACCAGAGTTAAAGAATCCTCCTATGACCAAAGAAAAACTTCTTTACAAACAAAACAAAAATACCAGTAAAACTGAATTAAGGACAAACAAAAGGCTATTGGATTTGTTGCATCAAAAAATGCAAGAACAAACAAGCTAACATGATTTAAAGATGTTTGGGAAGAAGATTATAAAAAGTCCTATATCATACTTTTCTTTAGCCTTTTTAACTTTGCCGCACCAAAGAACAATGTGTTTTTTAATGAAATATAAGTTATTTCCCTGAGCTTTTTTCAACTCAGAAATGAGATGACTTAATCTCTGAGGCTCCGCCTTCCGCTCCTCGTGAATTTTGCCCACAAAAAAAAACATCATCCAAACTTTTGCAAAGATGGATGTGCATATTGCGCATATAAAAGGAAAGCGTTTAGCCGATCACCGCTAGTTAGCTTGTTAGCAGCTTAGGTTGTCCTCCCCCCTTTTTGTTGTGTTTCTTTTGTGTGACTGCGGTTGTGATGGAGGCAACGCAGTGACGGAAGGAGGAGTTGCCTAGGGCGCTCCAGGATGAGGCAGGAGAGGGGGTATATAAAGGTAAAAATGTGTCTAAAAGGACGCACTTGTATATTTGATGTGAGAACTTGTAAAATAGAATCTGAAAACTTGTGCATAAAAATCTGCATCTGTGTGTAAAAATCTTCTGCTCTGAAGTGACAAATTTCCATTTGCATGTGTTCATTTAGAGTTACAACTTCAAATCTGTGATTCCAACTGCTCAAATGTGCGTCTGCGTGTGCTCGAATCTGCTGGCGCAAATCACAGCTGCGCTACAACTGCCCTCTGAATTCTGACACATTCCTTGCGAGAAACTTGAGTCAAAACTGATCTGTGTCCGATAATGGGACTAAGGGGGGAGGGAGGGTTAGAGGAGGCGGAGTCAGCCAATCAGAGTGCAGGATTCCGAGGACTTGGTAAAGTTAGAAGGATCTTCACAGATTCAGACTTCCTAAATTCTATTTTGGATATATTTCTGATAAGTTTTTTTTTTTTACTTGAGATGATTCAATAAGTTTGGATTGATGACATTGACTACCACTGCTGATGTTCTGATTCATTGATGCTGGATGTTGTATGTTAACGCTTTGTTCAATAAAGTTGGAAGGAAAAAAAAGATTCGGACTTCCTGCTTCAATAACTCTTCCGATAATCGTTCAAATGTGACAGAGTATCTCAATCATTTTGTATTAACATGGAGAGTGAACTACAAATAGATTTCTAAAAAAAAGGTCTGTTTTTTCCTGCATTTTAATGAGAAATGATCTCTTCGTGCTTTAAATCCAGACATAGGGCCGGTGGCTATTGAGCACCTTTATTATAAATCATGTTTATTAACAATTTAAGAATATATTAGATTAGATCAAATATATTAGTGTAGCCGGCCTCACAGGGTTCGTTGTCGGTAGATGTGAATGAAATTATGGCGCTCAGACACACACGTCTGTTCACTCCACAGGTCTGTTTATTAAAAAATCTTGCACAGCAGAACACATGCCCCCTACAGTCCCACTACCGCAACTGCAGTAGTAAATGCATGAACATGAGACACTGCATGGGCTGCTACACATGTCCCGTCCTCCAAAAGAAACGTCCCGTTTCTAAACAAAACAGAGGAGTAACATGTTACCACAAAACACAGTGAGATACTTTCCTCATTCTTTTCTGTGCTCACCTCCTGAACCAGCCTAAAAGTTTTTTTGTTTTTTTTTTTGTTCGAAATGAAACAGACACACCTGCTATAACACATCACAACTGAACAAAATCATGAAACCATGATGGGGGTTTCAACCGCCGTCCACAGCGGGAATACCCAGGAACCGCCATTGAATTGTCCTCTGGTACAGTGTTCGAAGCATCTCTTTCAGGGAGTCCCTCCTCTCTTGGCTGAAGAGGACCTCCAGGATCCCTGTGAATGGGTGAAGTTGAGTGAGTGGTGCCATTGGATATAGCAGGCATTGGCAAAGTATAAGGCTTTAGTCTGTCATGATGACCACAAGAGCCTTGTCCAGGGGGTCATACGGTAGGTAAGAGCAACCTCCCCACCTGAAGTCAACACTTGTTCCACTCTGTAAGGGCCTTTCCAATGGGGAGCTAACTTTGTGCGGCTTTCAACTGGATTGCTGAGCCACACTAGAGCACCCACTAAGAAGGGACGGTGATGGACATCCTCGTCATGATAAAGTTTTTGCTTTTCATGCGCCTCTGCTGCATGAAGTCTGGCAGCACTGAAAGCGGCACTGAGACGAGCCACCAATGCAGAGGCATATGCCGGGAGGGACCCAGCACTTTGTCCACAAGAGTCCAACAAGCTGCTCGGGACCAATACATCCGCTGGAACGCGGGCCTATCGACCATGCATCAGGTAATAGGGACTGAAATGAGTACTGGAGTGTTTTGTGGTGTTGTAAGCAAAACACACCAATTTCAAAAACTCATCCCACTCACCCCCATGGGACAGCAACATTTTTGCCAACTGATCAATTAGCGTCCTGTTATGACGCTCCACCATGCCATCAGATTTTGGATGGTAAGCTGTGGTATGGGTCTTCTTTATTCCCATCCACTGACACAAGAACTTAATCACCTCGGCCTCAAATTGTCGCCCTTGGTCGCTGTGAAGAACCTCTGGTATTCCATGCACCAGCACATAATCCTCAAACAAACAGCGAGCCACCGTCTGCGCAGTCTGATTAGGCAGAGCATAGAGATTCACAAATTTTGTGAAATAATCTTCCACCACTAGAACATACCTGTTGCCCCTAGAGGTCACTGGAAGCTCTAAAATATCTGCCACCACACACTGCAAGGGTCGGTTAACTGGCAAGCCCCCCATGGGCGCCTTAGGCTTGGGAGCAGGCGACCTGCGTGTTTGGCATGCCCTGCACTGCTCACACCAATGTCTTATGTCCCGCAGCATGAAAGGCCAGTACTAATTCTGCCTCACCTTTTCCCAAACTCTCTCAGCCGAAAAGTGAGCAGCTGCAGGTCCACCATGTAACCGCTCCAGCAGGTCAGGGACTATCACTGAGGGAACCACTATCTGAACACGCTGCTCGCTGCCTGGGGATGACAGAACCGTGCAACACAACAGCCCATTCACTATGGATAGGCGACTAAATTCAGTCCACAGCTTCCTTAGTCCAATGGATGACCCTCTCCTGCGCACTGGGGGTGGACCCGTCCAACCCTGGTCCAACCAAGTCACCACCACACTAATGTCAGCATCTTCCCTCTGTAACTGTTGCAGCTCCACATCATCGACACTCAAAGAAGGTAGGATGAGCTCCTGTTTAGCCATGGAAACACAGGCAGAAACATTCACCTCACCCAAAACAGGGCGTCGGGACAGTGCATCAGCGTTCCTAAGTTTCACCCCTTCTTTGTGACTGATCGTCCAGTTGAATGGGTCCAGTTCTAAATTCCAGTGACCACGACATCCTGAGGGATCATTATCAAGAGATATCTTTCTGAGCCCAAGTAGGGGGCGATGATCTGTGATGATCATGAAAGCCGAAAGTCCCACATAGTGTTTAAACTCACGAACTGCCCATACTATAGCCCACAGCTCCCTGTCAAAAGTGGACCACCGTTTTTGAGTGTGCGTTAGAGCCTGAATGGCATACGTCACCACACGTTCCAAACCTTCCACCACCTGAGCTAACACAGCTCCAACAGAATGGTTAGACGCGTCTGTATATATTTTGACAGGTAAAGAAAAATCAGGTAAGGTCACCATCTGTTCAGAGGTAAGTGCCTTCTTCAGGTAGGTGAAAGATGCTTCACACTCAGCCGTCCACTCAAAGGGGACATTCTTACCCGCCAGGTGATTCAATGGGGCAGCATGATCCGAAAAGTTCCTCATGAATCGTCTGTAATATGAACATAAACCCACAAAGGCTCTCACCTCGGAGTGGTGGAGTTGGCCAACTTTTCACTTTGTCAGTGTTTCGTGGGTCTGGCTGGAGCCCCTCCCTGGAAACAACAAGACCTAAGAAAACCACATTATCTCTTGGAAAATGGCACTTTTGAGAGTTAAGCTTCAACCCTGCATCCTTAATTCTCATTAAAACCACTTCCAAGTGGTGCATGTGATCCTCAAAAGAGCGGCTGTAAATCAGAATATCATCCAAATACACCAAGCAAATATGCCATGGCAAGCCTCGGAGCACCAGCTCCATCATCCGCTGAAATGGCGAATTACTTAGACCCATGGGCATAGCCAGCCACTGATAGAGCCCCCTGCCTGTCGTAAAAGCTGTTTTCTCACGATCTTCCTCAGCTACTTTTACCTGCCAGTAACCATTCGAAAAATCCAGCGTGCTAAACCACACGGAACCGGACAGGGCATCTAGGCTGTCATCCACTCTTGGCAGCAGGTGCGAGTCTTTGATCGTGACTGAATTTAAACGGTGATAATCTATGCAAAAACGCCACTGGCCTCCCTTTTTCTTCACCAGCACCACAGTGGAAGCCCAGGGGCTGCAGCTCTCCTCAACCAACCCATCAGCTAGCAGGTTTGACACTTGCCGTTCAATTTCAGTTTGTTTATTTGGCGCAGCCCTGTATGCACGCTGTTTAATCGGAGCATGGTCCCGCGCCTGGTTTAGATGGGTACTCGTCTCCGACCCACATGGTTGGCAAGCTAGCTCCAGAAAAAAAAAATTGCCAATGCCACAAGCCGTGACGTTAATCTTCAGCAGCGCACGGTCCAGAGTCACTCGACAAAACAATAAAACCACGCTCCCACCAATGTAGCCGACCTCACAGGGTTCGGTGTCGGAAGATGTGAATGAAATTATGGCGCTCAGACACACACGTCTGTTCACTCCACAGGTCTGTTAATTATAAATCTTGTACAGCAGAACACATGCCCCCTACAGTCTCACTACCGTAACTGCAGTAGTATATGCATGAACATGAGACACTGCATGGGCTGCTACATTAGATTAGATCAACAACGCGTCTCCCGCGGAAGGAAAAGGCGAGGATCCCGCTGTGAGACGGAGTAGAGCGGTGTCGCGGACCCAGCCACCGAACTACGGAGAACCACGGGGAATGCGTCCTCCACCGTCGCCGTGCTGTCCCCGTGGCGGATCCAGCTGCCGAGCTCCACAGAGGAAAGAAGTGAGGTTCCCGCTGGGCGACAGCTGGGTCTGCGTGACAGCCGTGCTCCGCCGTCTGTCAGCGGGTCCTCGGCTATCCTTCCTCGGAGGATTCCCTTAACCCGTTCAGGCCTCCGCAAACCCCGGAATCACGCAGGTGTCGATCAGCTGTCCCAGCAGCAGCTGCTCCGCCAGGTCCACCATGAGTTTAGCCGGCTGCAGGGAGGGGTCTCTGTATATTCCTCCCGTTCTCGGTCGCATAAGCTGGAGGCTTAGCAGCTTTCTGACCTCCCGCTGACATGGGCGAGCAGCCCGGAGTGACACAGCCACATCGGAGGACCGCGGGGGACGCGTTGTTGATCTAATCTAATGTATTTAATATAATCTAAAATATTTTTAAATTGTTGATACACGTGATTTCATAATTAAGGTGCTAATAGCCCCGGCCCTATGTCTGCATTAAAGCACGAAGAGATCCTTTCTCATTAAAATGCAGGAAAAAACAGACTTTTTCCTTTAGAAATGTTTTTGTAGTTCACTCTGTGTTAATACAAAAGATTGAGAGACTTGCTCTCACATTTGAACGTTTATCAGAAGATTTATTGAAGCAGGAAGTCCGAATCTGTGAAGATCTTTCTAACTTTACCAAGTCCTCTGAATCCTGCACTCTGATTGGCTGACTCCGCCTCCTCTAACCCTCCCTCCCCCCTTGTTCCATTATTGGACACAGATCAGTTTTTTTTTTTAACTTGTCCTGTCCAACAGCTGGGCAGACAGATGAGAGCTGAGGGCCTCTTGTGTTGGACAGATTTTACTTTAACAAGAGGGGTTATTAATCTTCTGACAAACCAAAGGTATGTCTGAATAAACCCCTTTTGTAATTGAGGCCAGACTTTATTCATTTTAATCGTTTTTGAAATTATTTTGTGTTGATCCGGACGGCAAAGGAAAGAAGGGAAGAAGAGAGAGGGACGTTAGAGAGGGAGGGTGATCATAGGAGGGGGGAGGGGGTAAAACCATGAAGCAGCATAAAGCAACAAGCTACTGGATGTATTTCATTACGGTAAGGTACAGATAGAATACAATTCTCAAAGGGGCGGGGCCTTTCCACACCCACTGAAATGTTATAAACACACCTGTTAACTTCAAAAATGTCAACATGTACACAATACAGATAATGTTCACACATGCATACTTATGCCTTCAAGCCAGCTAGTGTGAGATATTTCATTCAATCACGCAAAGTATCTATGTGGAGGTGAGCTAACACCTGTGCTCAGGTGAGTGTGGATGATGGAATGTGAAAAGAAGGAGGGGGAGCGACCAGCCACAGAACCCACTCCACAGGGACACAGACACCCCCGGCTCAGGTGTGATGTGATCCCCGGCCTCTGGGCTTGCCAAAAAGCTCAGGGATCCCTCTCCCTGCGTGGGCAGAGCACCGCCGGGCTCAGAAAGCCGGCACCCGGGGGAAACGGCCGCCATTGCCAAGGGCCCCGCACGCCCCGCCAGGGATCGGGTAGGGGACAGATGGTCCAAGGTCCCACCTTCCTTGCGACATGACTATGTGCGTGTGTGTTAGTTAGTCAACTTGCGAAAAACTTGTGTGACACACCTTGTGTCACACAAGTTTCTCGCAAGTTGTGATTAGCGCCAGCAGATTGGAGCACACTCAGAAGCACATTTGAGCAGTTGTAATCACAGATTTGAAGTTATAACTCTAAATGAACACATGCAAATGGAAATTTGTCAGTTCACAGCAGAAGATATTTACACATGGATGCAGATTTTTATGCACACGTTTTCACATTTTATTTTACAAGTTCTCACATCAAATCTACATGTGCGTCTTTTTAGACACATTTTTACCTTCATAGGATGCCCGGGAGAGGAAAAAGGGGGGCTGCTCGGCCGGCTTATGTGCTCTCTCTGAGTTTTGAATAAGGAAGTGTTTGCAGACGTTGTGCTGCTCTAACAGTTTGATCCAAGAAAAGAAATAAAAGGCTTTTAGCCTGTTCCAGGGCAACGGTGTCCCGCTGGATTAGTTGCAGTTTGCGTGCCGACCGGGACCGGACCGGAAATAACAGCGGTTTCCGACTAAGGTCTGAAGCCTGAGGCTGAAAGGTAACACGCTGACAGCAAAATCAGCGCACAAAAAGCACCTTAATAAGTCATGTGATCTCAGCTGGTGGTGTCCTGAGTTGCACTGACGTACGACTCGCATTTACTGGGGAATATCCGATTTGTCTGCTTACATGGCACACGCAAATGCACGTATCGGATCCATATCCGATTTATTTCCACATATGAGAGAGGCCTGTATCCGATCTGAGAAAAACGGAATCCATGCGGTTTTGTTCTGCTTACACGTTCATCGATCATATCCGATCTGTGCCACGTGAGAGGAAAAAAATCGGAATTGGGTCACTTGAACCATGCAATGGAAATGGGCCCAAAGTGATAACCCGCTTATTTTCGTGGATTGGGAGGGGCTGGTGCTCTGAAAGCAGGTTTATATAGGAATACTCAGAAATGCGTGAATAGATCAAAATTTGGGATTAATTTTAGTGAGGAATTAACATTATAAACCACTAAAAAGCTAAACAAAAGTTAGTTTTTAATGATATAGGCCCTTTATGGCTCTTGAGGATTCATACTGTGATGGCTCTGCAGATTCAAACGTTGGCAGGACATCATTTCCTGAATATTAGGAACATAAATTTGTCTAAGATTTACAAAAAAAAGGGAGAAGCAGTACACGATCTATTTAACTGCATAGACTTGGTCATCTGTACAGTGCTTTTCAGCTGCTGCAAAAATAAATATTTGGTGATTTCTAAGCTCAGCGTACTGATGCAGCCCTTCAATTGGGATTTCAAATTGTGCAGATTTGACTCCATAAAGAGTCAGGACTGACTGAACGTTGAGAATGAGTCGTCTCCTTTCACAGCATTTGTTTAGAAATCAGGCTTTTTGTTGGATGAATTGTGTGGCTGTCATTTTATACTCACCTGCATATAGAGGAGTGATAGCTGAATCCAGAAATGCTTTGCAGATTACACTTTTCCTTCTGTTGGCTCTCACAATATACTCCAACTGCTCCAGCAGCTTCAGAGTGTCTGTGGTCTGCTTAACTAAAAACTTGCTTCTACATTTCTTTTCCAGATCTGCTAAATGTGAAAGGGTCATAAAACGCTGCCACGTCTCTGATCGTATTACAATCATGGAATGACTAAATACTTCAGGACTAAAGTGTTCAAGGATCCAGCAAAGCTTCTGTTTGTGATCTTCTGTGAAATTTCTGGGTTTCAGAACCAGGAGGAAGACATTGGGTCCGGGGGCAGACAGTCTCAGACAATCATTCATGTGTTTTAAAAGTTGGAAACTGGCAAACTTGTCAGACAGCAGATCTGGAGTGTTTACAATGACTAGATTTTTGTTATCTACCAGTCTTTTTGTGCAGAGACAACTGTCTGTCTCTCTCTTATTCCTGGCTACAGAAGCTCCCAGTAGAACATCTTCAACGAAACACCTGTCAGGCCAGTTGTTCCCTATCAGAACCACCCTCAGCTCTGACACTGGAAGAAAAAAACCAACAATGGAATTATGAGACATCGATGCAGTAAAGAAGATTAGCTGAATGCTTCGTCCTGCAGGTATATAATCACAATCTGCTTCTGTGAAAACATAAAATGTCATCATGTATAATAATGACTTAGAAGTTGTATATATTCCTCAGTTGAGAGGTGTTCTAAGCATACGTATAGTAGTACCCTGTAAAAATATCAAAATATATTAAAATAAAAGGGATAGGAGGGTTAAAGAACAAGGTGCAGGTAGAATTAAAAACATGAATTGAGTTTAGGTTATGTTATTGCACACATCAAGCCTTGCTCATTGAAGGTACTATCATGAGTTCAGTAGTCTAACAGTTTGGGGTTAGTTAATGTCTCTGCGTCTTTCTGTGGGTTCAGGCAGACTCCTGAATCGTCTCCTAGAGGGTAGCAGACAGAAAAGTCTAGTAGCTGGATGAAGGTGGTCATTTAATGCTGAGTGCCATGCACAGACTCCTGCTGCAGTAAATGTCCTGAATGGAGGGAAGGCTGATACCAGTGATGTCTTCTGCTGCTGCCATCACCTTTTGTGGTGAAGCTGCTGACCTGCTCCACCTCTGCGTTGTTGATATAGATGGGTAGATGCTGGTCTGTGTCTCCTAAAGCAGTGGTCCCCAACCACAGGGCCGCGGGAAATTTTGGCACCGGGACGCACAGAAAGAAAAAATAATTTCGATTTTATTGTGTTTTCTTTTTTTCTTTTTTTTTCTCGAAAAAAACGTTTTATTTTGAAAAGTGACCGGATTCTCTCTGTTACATCCGTCACACTTACCATAGCAACCAAAGTGTATTGCGGTAGAAACGATGTTGCTCATGTGATGTTCTGTTGTTGGTGTGATGTTACGAGGACACCGCTAATAAAGTTGCACATGATTACACAGTGGATTTACGTTCATTATTATTATTGTTATTATTATTACTAAAGAGAAAATTCCACCCCCGGTCCACGGTAAACGTGTCTTGCGTTGCACCTCAACCCCCACACACACACACACACACACACACACCGGTCCACGGTAAACGTGTCTTGCGTTGTACCGGTCCGCGGTGACAAAAAGGTTTGGGACCACTGTCCTAAAGTCTACATTTTCCTGAAACCAGCTGGTCATTGATGTTCCCCCATCTCAGTAGACGCTCTCATCATTGATGTAGATGAGGCCTTGGATGGCGGTGTCGTCCGAAGACTAAGTGATGATGTTGGAGCTGTACTTGTTGGTGCAGTCGTGGATAAACAGGGAGTACAGGAGTGGGCTGAGGACACACCCCTGAGGTGTGTCGGTGTTGAGGACACATGTGGAGGAGAGATGACTACCGATTCTCACCACCTGCAGTATGTTGGTGAGGAAGTCTCATATGTAGTTGCAAGCATGATTACAGGGGCTACTGCAACAGGTGTCCGTACACGCCGTCATTTGGGCAAAGATGGGCATTCAAGAAAGTGAAGATCCACAAATTACCAGAATCCAACGTCATCTCCGGACGGGTGTTTAGAGCCTGTGCTGACCAGTTTGCTGGGGTCTTCATAAACATATACAGTGGTAGTAGGAAAGTTTGGGCACCCCTGACAATTTCCAAGATTTTTCTTAAATCATTGGTTGTTTGGATCATCAATTTCAGTTAAATCTATTATATAGCAGATTAACACAGTAATATTTGAGAAGTGAAATGACGTTTATTGGATTTAAAGAAACTGTGCAATAATTACTTAAACAAAAATAGGCAGGTGCTGTTTCTTTAAATCAATAAACGTCATTTCACTTCTCAAATATCAACGGAAAATATCAGGGGTACCCAAACTTTCTCACACCACTGTATAACCTGTCTCATGAGAACATAAGAGAATGCTCTTCATTGACTAACACTGGCATTTAATACCATAATCCCCTCCAAATTGGTCGCCACCCTGGCTGAAGAGAATTCCATCTGCATCACTTTTTTTTTCATTATTCATTCACGCTTTTTCTCTTGTTTTTTTAATCATCTTAACGTTACTTTTCTTATCTGAGGGAATAACACATGGAAGCATGTATATTGTTTATATGTGTGACCAGCTGATGACTATGAAGGAGTCTAGCCTACTTCATGGAGCTCTGCATGAGATTCCAAAGGAGTCGCAGAGCCAGGACTGACTTTAGGATGAACAGGAGGAGATTTAAGCCTGTTGTGCCTGCAGTCATTATGGGGAATGTGCACTCCCTGGCCAACAAGACTGAGGAGCTAACGATGCTATGAACACCCAAAAGGAGAATCAGGAATGCAGCTACTGAGCTTCACTGTGACGTGGCTGCACCCCCTCATCCCAGACAGCAGCGTCAGTGTTACGACCATGAGGGCGGACAGAGATGCAACTGGCAGCGGTAAGAAGAGGGAGGCGGGATTACGCTCTATGTGAGCAAGCAGTGGTGTAACCCCGGACACGTCTGTGTCATCTGGAGTGGCTGGCGGTCAGAGTCCAGCAAATTATAGGTCGAGGGAGTTTGCATCGGTTGTGGTGGTGAATGTTGATGCTCCTCAATCTGTTGATGCTTAGACCGCCGCTGACGTCATCACTCCCACTGTTTCCCGCCAGCAGACACGGCAGCCTAACTCCTTCTGCAGCATCAGTGGAGACTTCAACCACATCACCATGGACAGAGCGCTTGGGGACTTCACTCACTATGTGAACTGTCCCACTCGGGAAAATAAAACTCTGTATGCAAAGTATGCATACAGAGGTTTGACCATAACCTGGTTCATCATATATCAAACTATGTCGCTATTGCCCTGATGGAACCTGTGTCCACAAAGACAGTGAGGAGGTGGACTCCAGAAAAGGAGCAGGTCATGCTGGACTGTCTGGGGTCCCCAGACTGGGATGCTCTTTGCACGCCTCATGGGTAGGACATTGACAGCATAACAGACTGCATCACAGAATATATTAAGTTCTGTGAGGAGTCTGTTGTGCCAATTCAAATTGTTTGATGCTTCCCCAACAATAAACCCCAGATCAGCAGTGACCTGAAGAACCTCCTGAACAGGAAAAAGAGAGCCTTCAGGTCAGGAGACCTGAGAAAAGCCCCACATGGCTGATTTAGAGCTGAAGACGTGAATAGACCATCAATGTTACAAATATAAAATAAATTTGGAAAATTTGAAAGAATTTACCCCGACACAGTTTACATGGGCATAAAATCACAGACACTAAGTTGTTCTGAATCAACTTACCCCCAGATTGCTCAACGTCTGCACAGTCGCTTGAGTTTGAATCTATTTCAGTGTCATCTGCAAGAAAAGATTAAAAATATGATTATAAAAAGTCACTAAAAAGCACACAACTACCCATCTTCAGAACCAGCTGAATCCGGTTTTTTGGGGACATTGCTGCAACCAACCCTGCTACTATTGTTTGAGGTGGTACACCCTGGACAGGCCAGTCTGTTACAGGGACACACACTAGAGCCCTGCGTGGGACTATTTTCTTCATCCCGCTCCCGCCCGCGCCCGCTGAATTTTTGACCAATCCCGCCCGCTCCCGCAACGTATACGTTACACTCCCGCCCGCTCCCGCAAAACTCAGAGAATTTAGTCCCGCACAGTAATAGAGATGCATTGATTTTGTATCGTCTCCTGCCCGCAGGAAAAAAACACGTATTTGTATTGATATTATTACAGAGATTCATGTCCCTCCTCCAGCCTCATCTTTTGATGCATTCCTCTTGTGTAATGTACAACTTAAATATTAAATATATTTTCACAAATCCTGTTCGGTTAAAAGTGTGCGTGTGTGCGCGCGCAGACAGACGGCCTAAAGCGCGCTCTTAGTAAGAGGCGGGGCGGGCGCACCCCCGACATCAGGTTACATGACAGAGGCCATTGGGCGTCTCTACCTGGTGCCTTCACGTAGCTTCAGTACATAAGAAACCAACAGCTGCACAGCGTAACGTAGTCCGCTAATATATATTCATGAGATATTCATGGCAGCACTGATCCCGCGGGGTTTATTTTTGCCGCCCGCTCCCGCCCGCAGCACAATCCAAACCGCCCAATCCCGCGAGATTTGGGTTGGGTCCCGCGGGACCCGGCGGGACCCGATCCCAATGCAGCCCTCTAACACACACTCACTTCTAGGGACAATTTAGATTCACTGATTGACCTATGAAGCATGTTTTTGGACTGTGGGAGGAAGTCTCAGGATCCAGAGAAAACCCACACATCCATGAGGAGAACATGCAAACTCCACACAGACAGGACCCAGCTGGGATTTGAATCAGGGCCTTCTCACTGTAAGGTGATGTCAGCAGGTAGTTTGTGACTGCTTGCACAAATTGCTGATGGTGGATGAAGGACACCTGTGTGGGAGGGTGTGGTCACACACAGAGCAGGGAGGCTGTTATTCTCTTATAGAGCACCAGTGCGCGGCTGGCTGGGGAAGGAGGAGGACTGTTGGAGCCAGCGCGAGGAGCCTGTGGCGTTTGAGTTTAGCCTGCTGTCTGAGCCAGAGACGCGAGATCCGTAACACATGGGTGCAACCTGCAAGGCGCAGGCAGTAGGAAGGCTTGGAGCCGGAGGTGCGCAATTCACGACGCGAAGGCAGCAGAATACTGGCCGGGGCACGGACCAGTAAATCGCTCACGTGGAGGAGGAGGGAGGCAGCATACCTTTGGGAAGATCTCACACTGCCATTTGGAGACGCAGAGGGGTGAACGGGCTTCACCCCTCCTACAGTTAAGTGTGCCAGCTACACACCGAGCTTCTATGAACAGCCTGTAGCTCAGTCACCAGTGGATTTTAATTGGGTTTATATGGATTGACTTTTAACTCCTTTGCATGACTGTTTTGTGCTTTTATTTGTGGATTTGCCTTGTTTTTATTGCATGTGTACTGGTGCCTTGGAGTGCAGGCCTGCTCGTGTGAAGGACTTGGGTGTGGGACGAACGTCAAGGTGGAAACTTGGACAATAGCGTCAAATGGACAATTACCACCACTGCTCCCCTGATGTGTTGGCTTTACATGTGTTTTATGTCAATCTTGTTTTTAGTTCTTTTTTACCTTTCCTGGTTTTAGACTATTTTATTAAAACCTTTTAACTACCAAGGCTTTGGCTGTCTCTGGAGCAACTCGGCCTAAATTTTTGATTGCTCTGGGGCTTCACCCCCACCCCTCTGACAGTGACAGTGCTAACCCCTACACCACCATGCTCCCCCAACACCTCATAACATACAGAAAAAGTATTTTCTTCTTATGAGGAAGAGGCTGGATGGTTAGTTGGCTGGGTGGGTGTAAGACTGGTGTGTGGGAAACCTGGGTTCACTTCCCAGGGGGGTGATGAGCTTCTCCCATTGTGGGTCTTTGGGCAAGACCCTTCATGCTACTGTCTACAGCCACAAGGGTGGCAAAGTCTGAGACCTCAGACTGGATAATTAACATGGTTAATTGGAGGAGGAGGAGGCACACAAGGGCATTTGCCGTAAAAAAAACCCCACAAATGTGCTGATCAGTGAACATTGATTTTTGAGGTGGTGACTCCTGAAGGGATAATCCAAAAGGTGGAGAGTTTTCAAAAGTTCACGATTGAGACAGGAATCTATAATTAAGCATGATGTATTTTAAACACAAGAATTACTTAAAAGGAAAGTCAATTCATTGATTGGAAGGAAAAAAATCAATATTGATCTAAAAAGTAAATATTGATTACATTTTGATTCATTTTATTTAATCTGCTCTTTTGGACTTTTCTTAAAAACCATACTTTAGAGACTTTTTCTCTAGTCACCTGTTTCAAATTTACTTAGTAAAGTAACATAACAAACTTAAAATCTATCCTTTGCTATTTTATCTCACTAAGTTAAGTAGAAACAGGTGACTATAGTAAAAGTCTCTAAAAGTACTTTTGACAGTGATTTTTACAGCGAAGGCCCCTCCTGACAAAACCCCTTCATTTGTCCAGGCTGTGGACCGGCACAGGGGCCCGCAGTGCTAAGTTTGCTCTGAACAAAAAAAAAAGTGGAAATTGTTGGAGTTTAGTTCTGTGTGAGTTCAACCTTACATATTGATTCATAAATATTATCCTCGCTGTCACTCCTTTGGAAAGCCATCAGGGAAACTCTCCTGGTCAATCAGCTGACTCCTGGAACAAACAAATGAAAAGAAATTTTCTTCTGAAATGACATTCTGTGACTGAAGCAGACATTTGTTTGTGAAGTCACAGCTATGCTAAGAGCATCAGCTGGACCTTTCTGCACAATAGTTTACATTCTTTAATATTTAAAGTACTGAACATAGTTTGATGAAATTAAAATAAAGAAATGTAACATTTTCCATGTTCCCAGTCTTTCATTAAAACAGCGGTAGGGTTCATGCATGACTGTCAACCTAATCATCTCTTCTTTATAGTTTCTCCAAGTAAACCCTCAAACCAAGGATTCATTACATTTGGACATTAAAGACAAAAAACAAGGACAACCTTAACATTTAAAATACTGAAATTTATGCAAAAACAAACTGCACTGGATTTAATTAAAGTTACATAAGAAAAGGTTCGACTGTAGAAGGAAGATCAACTTTCATAAATATGTAACTACGGCTGCAAATCTGGACTTTGGATTTGGAATTGCTTTATTTCAAGCAATCAGGAAAAAATAAAACTGAAGGCGATAAACAACAGAACTATATCTATACGCATATCAAAGTTAAGTCATGAATTGATGGGAACATGTGTATGAGTACACATACATACAAAATAATCATATGAATATACATATTTGCAGTTATACATACAGAACATGACATATTAAAACCATTATAGGGTCTATATCATGGTTTTCTTAAGACATTAAGAGTAAACTATATCCATATGATTGTAATGTATTGGCCTAGATTCGGCTATTGTAGTTTTTATTTTTTGTAATTCTCCCGTTTTGGGTAACATGGTTGTGGCTTTTATTTTTGAAGGACTAAGCTAAACTGGGAAGTCGACAGGAAAAACGAACGTGAAGGCTGCATATTAACTAGATTATTATGACTATTGTTCCTGTCATACATATTTGTTCTAGTTGTGTTGAATAATAAAATTTAAAAAAAAGTGGTTCGTATCAGCCAAAACGGTTATAAAAGTGTTAAAAGTTTAAAGGAAACGAAAGTTTACAGTATCCCATAGCACACCTGGTTGAGGAACAGATTTTCTCATTTTTATGTTTTGGCGATTTAGTTCTGTGTTTTCACATAAATTTACATTGTCCGAACATTTTATTTGCCCACTAGGTGGCACTGTAATGTCAAATAAATGCTGAGTTAGTTTGAAATGAATGCTAATATTAGGATTTATTTTATGTTTATACAGAAGAAACGTAATTTTATTGTTAAATGATTTTTGTTGAAAATATTGTTGGATTTGGTTTTATTTGCATCAGAGGTTAAGGTAATAAATTAATGGTTTAAGAGTGTTGAAAGTAATGAATAAAACAAAAGGAGTTGAAATGGTGAATACAGCAGTAGAGATGTAAAATATATATTTGTATTTTTTGTAGCTCTTCTGATTGTGTTCACCTATGACAAATAAAGGGGTTGTGAACCATCAGTTTGAGAGACCATCTTTTAACTGGGGATGCAACAGTAAGAGCTTGCCCTGAAGCCCAAGCTTCAGCCACGGGGTCCCAGAAAGAGCCGCTCCAGCAAGGTTTCATCACTGCGACTCAACTCAAGGTTACCTGGGATTTGATGATCTACACACCACCATTTACAACATGGAGGCATCTAAAGAAAGCTCAGAGCACACAGACAACTATAGTAGGTGAAGAAGACAAGCTTCATCCTCCACTCATCAAAAGAAAATGCTGAAAAGGATGCAGATGTATCAGGAGGGAGGAGGCACACAGAAAAAGCGGCTTCATCATCTTCTGAACAATGGAAAAAAACAAGTACGTTCAACCGCGAGGAAGCAGCAAACAAAACATCTCAAACAGTCAGATTGGTCAACTTTTGGACAATATAGAACATGAAAAAGACAATGTTATAAAGTTATACATTGAAATCCGAGATCAAATTTCCCCAGTACGGACACAAGACGTCTCATAGATGCCTGTGAAGCTGTCATAGCAGACATAATTAAAGTGGCACATGAAAGACTTTCAGTAGTGGATGACTATGATAGCGACAAGGTAAAGTTCAGTCTTCATGAACTTCTGAAGAAGGACTATGCTCACTCCGTTTATGGCTCTTCTGTTACAATCTCAGATCAGCACTCCTCTGTTAGCAAATCACATTCATCTGCAAAATCAGTAGTGGCGGCAAGGAGAGCAGAAGCTGCAACCAGAATTAGCAGCTAAGGAAGCAGAATATGAAGTGGTACGAGAAGAAGAGAAACAAAAGGAAAAGATTGATCTTTTGAATCGTGAGCTGGACAGACTAAAGGTGGAAAAGGAATTAAAGGCTGCTCGAGCTAGACTGAAGACTTATGATGAAGAAATGAAAAGAGAAAACAGTGTTATTCTGGAGATGTGAGCAGATCAGTGCAGCAGATTCCCATAGTATCATCTCCCTCAATGCTCAATAATGTGTATCCCTTCACCTCCACAAGCAGACGTCTTCTATTTAGCACAAGCAGTGCAAGACAGTATTGCAATAAACAGATTGCCAATGCCAGAGCCCGCCATTTTCACAGGGACCCAATACGGTTCGTAAGATGAAGCTGCATTTACTGCCCTCATAGATAAAAAGAACATTTCACCTGCTGACAAGCTGCACTATTTAAAGAAATATGTTGGAGGACCAGCTCAAAAAGCACTTGATGGCATATTTTACAGAAATGACAGTGATGCATACAAGGATGCATGGGAACGTTTCAATGAAAGATATGGTCAGTCATTTGTTCTGCAAAGAGCATTCAGAGAAAGGCTTGCAAACTGGCCCAAACTAAAAACTAAAGATGCTGCAGGCTTCAGAGCATTGCTGAATTTAATCGAGACATGTTATGGCTATGCCCCACATTAAAGGCTTAGAAATTCTCCGCGATTGTGAAGAACCAAAACTTGTGCAGAAGCTACCGAACTGGGCAGCTGCAAGGATGGAATAGATCAAGCTACTCAGTTCATGAAGAAGCATTGACTTTCAAGTTTCAAGGACTTTGCTCAGTTCATGTCATCTAGGCTTGAAGATTGTATGCAATCAATCCACGTCATTCCATGCACTCATCAGATACAACTCAGGTAAATCAAAGGACAAAAAAAAGACCAGGGCCTCATTTATAAAGCTTTGCGTGGGATTTCGTCAGAGTGGCGTGCGGATGAAACATAGGGCGTGCGTCACGCACAGAAAATATTGGGATTTATAAAACTGGTCTTTGCGCACATCCTCGCATCTTCCCTTAGTAAATCATAATCGAATTCTAAATAATAAGCGCGCCCAGCTTTTTAACGGCGTCATAACATTTTGAAACATTTTAAGAAATAAGTTAAATGTTTGTATGTCGAAGTTTCAGACTACTGCACTAAGATGCACATTGTTAAATGTAAGGTTGTTTACAATCTGAATTTGCCTAGCCATTATGTTACGAGCATAAGACCGTCTAATGTTCAAATTATTTAGAGGGTGCTTTTGTGTTTAAACAACTGTTGAAGATGTTATGACTGACATGTCTTGGGAAAAGAGGGATGTGGTATATTGTGATAGACAGCAGTAATAACCACCGCCACCAATAGATGGTGCTGTCGATCTGTATATGACATGAGGAGTTTGAGAGTAAAGTACATGTAAAATGCTCTGGCACCGAAAGCTGTGTCCCTGTCGTCTGTCCTAATTAAGAGACCCGCTGATAGCACTCACGCTAAGGTAACTCGGAGCAACATCATATAAAGTCACAACATCGGCGTCCTCCTCCGCCTCAGTCACCTGACTGACGCGCCAGATGCGCCGGGTGACTCAGGTAAGAGAAATAATTAAAATGAATGCAGTCAAGTCACATGTATGCAGGCTACACAATTACAGTTTGTTAATATAGAACAATTATATTTTAGTTGCTGGGTGTTCCAGCGGGGCCAGTGGTCCCGATGCTGCAGCTGAGCAGCCGTCTGGACCCAGCGTCTCCACGGCACGCGGCTCTCAACCCTCCAGCAGTGGACGTGTCCTCACCGATGCAGTCCTTAAATGCAGAGGGAAGTCAGTAGTTCAATCAGAGAGGTGGCCAAGGAGTTGGGCAAAATCAAGACTGACTGAAATAAACTGCACGATGAGGGAATTCTTGAATAAATAATATTTTCCACACCTTTTGTTGTTCTTTACAAGCGACGCATCACTTCCAAACGCTGACGCACAGCAGCAGCATTTGGCTCAAATGCGTGGGGATGGGGTTCAGGGTCGGGGCCAACACAGCAATCGGTGCCAGGGGGTAGAGGCACGTTTTTAAGCTGTGCCACATTGTGTAGCACAGCACATCCCAGCACGATGTGGCACACACTGTCACTTTCACGTGTTTCGTCCGTCTGCCGACGGTGTCGCCGTTTCTCATTTCACCCGTTTTTGTGCGTATGCCTGGGTCAGAGCTTGTGTGGAGGTTGAGCTTGCGCGTCTTTTGTGCGTACGCAACGTTTATAAATGAGGCCCCAGCTTGTAACATTCTGCATACAGAGACATCAACAGAAAAACAAAATGCCAGAATGACGGAACAGAAAAGACCCAATGTAAGACTCTCATGCATGCTTTGTCAAGATGAAGGGCACAAGCTTCACAGTTGCTCACAGTTTAAAGGAAAATTACTGGATGAAAGGAGGAAATACATAAAGGAGAAAAAACTGTGTTATGGCTGTCTGAAACCTGGACACAGTGCAAAGGACTGCCGCTATGGGCATGTGTGCGAAATATGCAAGAAGAAACATCCCACATGTCACGACTTCATCTATGATCTCACAAGGAAAAACAAGTTACAAATCCAAATCAGAGCAATGCAGAAGACACTGCAACCACCCTATCTCTCAACACTAAGACTGACGAACAAGGTGCAAGCACTTCCATGATTGTACCAGTATGGGTTTCCTCAGAGCTCCATCCAGGTACAGAACAACTTGTCTATGCACTTTTAGACACCCAAAGTGACACAGTGTTCATTGATGAAGATATTTCAAACCGTCTCCAAACCAAGTCAACTCCAGGAAGGTTGAAGTTAACAACAATGCTTGGTAAAGATGCTGTTATGACAAGTAAACGTGTCTCAGGTCTCAAGGTAAGAGGTTACAACTCCTCAGAATTAATCGAACTCCCTCCTGCTTACACAAAAGACTGTATCCCAGTGAACCGCGCACACATTCCTTCCTGTGAAACAGCAAGGCAGTGGAATCATCTCAAGGTAATAGTAAATGAGATTCCCCCTCAGTTGGAATGTGAAGTAGGACTGTTGATTGGATATAATTGTTCCAAGGCAGGTAATCTTAGGAGGTGAGGACGAGCCTTATGGAGTTCGTACAGCATTAGGTTGGAGCGTTGTAGGCCCCACAGTTTCAAGCATTGACACACTAACCAGCTCAACTATATGCCAGAGTTACAGTCAAGGAACTCCCCGAAGTTACTCCAGCAGAAGCTCTCAAGATTCTGGAATCTGACTTCAGGGATGACAACAAGGAAGACAGGTCAGTGTCACAGGATGACATTTTCTTCATTAACACACTCAAGGAAGGCATCTACAAAAATAAGGCAGGACATTTTGAAATGCTGCTCCCATTCAAGGAAAGACCACACTTGCCAGACAACAAACACATGGCTACTGTCCGACTTGAAAATCTCAAAGGTAAACTACTGAAAAATATAAAGTACAAGGAACAATATACAAAGTTCATGAGTGAGGTAATACAAAACGGTGATGCTGAACTGAACTGAACACAACCAGAAAATTTAGGGGCGCATACAGTAAATCAACATGCTAACCAAATCTACTAATTTCCACTGTATTACTAATAAATACTTTAATAATAGATGCAGAAATTACAATGTGCTGTTTCTAATTCAGTGTCACATTTTATTCTGCACTTTTGAAGATGCAACAACAGGTAAACTGACAGCAGCATCACTGTCATGACAGAACAAATCATAAAGAAAATGGATGGAAATTTATCTTTGTGACACCAAATAGGTGCAGCCAAGATGCACAATAAGCGTGTTTGAGATCACCCAGGTGGACTCAATGCTGCACAGATCACCTGGTGTGAGACATATATTTTTGTTTTTGCTCCAACATCAACTGTCAATCATCACAAAAATATCGCGACAAAGGGGTGGGACCAAGGGGCAAACCTACCCGGACACAGCTGAAAACTGAACTGACTGAAAGCTGCCCTACAGACTACAAAACAATGCATTATGGGACATGTGTCCTGATGGTTTTTGTAGTTGGGTGATTAATTAAAATAATTTAAAATATACCAATTCATTAAAAAAGGCTAAATGCATTACAAAACATTAAAATAATCATAAAATATATAATAACACAGATCACACTGAGGGGGAGAGGAATATTAAAACTAAATTGAATGTTTAGGACAACTCCAACTTCCTGTTCTCCTTTAGTCTCGCTGCAGATTCGCCATCTCACAGCCCCACCCCCACCCCACCCCCACCCAGCCTGTTCTCCCCAACGATCCAGGCGAGGTGCCGGTTCTTCTCAAACACGTCTATCGTTGCATTTTCCCCACGTATTTTCAGTGTGTCTAAAACTAATGTTGTTTTTGCTCGCACGTGTTTGAAGTTCAAGCCCCGTTAGCTGTCACGCACGTACGTGGGGGACATTTATTCTCCTCAGCTGACCTGACTCCCGCGGGACGGGAGTGGTGTGCTGCCGTAACCCGTTTGATGCGCCGCCATAACCGTAACCAAAATCTAAATCTTCCTACGGGTCTGTGTGACCCAGAGAAAAGTTCAGTACGGACTGCATGTATTTAGAAAATTACGAGCGAATAGATACGTTCTAAAAAGGAAAGTAAGGAACCCTCAAGAGTCATTTACCCCACTGTGATTGGTTGGTCATCTCCGTGCACGACAATGAAAAAGTGTCATTCATTAAAACTGGCGGGCTGCAGTAACATTAAACTTGCATATTAAAGCGGGGGCCTCAAAATATCATCTTGGAGGCCGCAAATATCCCGCGGGACTGGGTTTGAGACCCCAGCTGTAGATTCTGGCTCTGGTACACTAGCCGCAGGTCGGGAGAACAAATCAATAGTTCGCTTACCCATAGCTCAGACGCACATATCAGGTTGTGATGATATTTATCTCAGTTTCCTTCCCACAGATGTTTACGCGCGCTCCATTATCTCTAGGCCCCTCCCCCTCCACGCATTTTAGCCACTTACAGTGGCTTTCCCTTTCTTCTCACACGCAGTGGCCGCCTCACAGACGGGCATCACGAGTGTGTGCTCGCGTTTCATGAGTATGTGTGCGAGTGTGTGTGTCTGTCTGCGTGTGCGCTCGCGTCTCAGATTATTTCATTGATCATTGACGGGCCCCTTCCACATTTAATGTATAAAAAATACGAAGGGTGGGGGAGGCAAATTTACTGGTTGCACATGTGCGACTGGATGTAAAATTCAGTTGCACACCCTCAAATTTTGGTCGCAAAATGCGACCAATTGGTCGCAGTCTGAAGCCCTGACATTGTGCTCTAGTTACAGCAAAGGGCAGAGTCGCTCCAATTAAAGTCACAACAATACCAAGGCTTGAATTGACAGCTGCCGTTGTCTCAATTACTGTAAGTAATATGCTACAGAATGAGCTTGGATTGTCACAGGCAGATGAGTATTTCTGGACAGATTCCAAAGTAGTTTTGGGATACACAATTAATGAAGCACGCCGTTTTCATACATTTGTATCAAACAGTGTTAAAAAAATAAGGCTGAACAGCTCTCCCCAGCAATGGAGATATGTCCCTTCAGATCAAAACCCAGTGGATATTGCTTCCAAAGGTTCCACTGCAAGTCAGCTCATTGCATCAGACTGGTTTAAAGGGCCGCATTTCCTCTGGGAAAAGGAGATACCACCCCCTGTGGAAGTTGACAAGAACATTTCCCTTGGTGATCCAGAAGTCAAAAAGGTACAAGCGCTGAACACACTCAAAACAGAACACACATGTTTATCAGACAAGCTGATCAAGTATTCATCTTGGTACAAAGCCACTCAAGCCATATCTTGACTCATTCGCTTCATAAGGAAGGACAAAGCAACAAAACATAGTACGGTACAGGAAAGAGAGAAGGCACATTGTGTTATTCTGAAGGACTTACAAGCTACTGCTTTTGCAGAAGAGATAAAAACACTCGGAAATGGAAATCCACTTCCTTGCAAAAGTAAACTGTATGCAATAGATGCCTTTCTTGACAACGTTGGACTCCTAAAGGTGGGAGGAAGGATGAAAAATGCTTCATTCTCAAATGCTTTGAAACATCCGGTCATAGTCCCAAAGAATCACCATGTCACAAAACTTCTGATAGCTCATTTTCACAAAAAAGTGCAGCATCAGGGAAAAGGACAAACAATTAATGAGATCAGATCAAATGGATTCTGGATTCCAGGCATCAACAAAGCAGTTGCATCTTTTGTGCATAAATGTGTAAACTAAGGAGAGGCACTGAAGAACAAAAAATGGCTGATCTTCCGCCAGAACGATTGGATCCATCACCACCGTTTACATATTGCGGAATGGACTGCTTTGGCCCCTTTTTAACTAAACAAGCGCGCAAGGTGCATAAGCGTTATGGACTTCTTTTCACATGCCTTTGCTGCAGAGGGGTTCACATAGAAATGTTGGATGACATGACCACAGACGCCTTCATTAATGGGCTCCGCTGTTTCATAGCAATAAGAGGAGCAGTAAGAGAAATAAGGTGCGATCAAGGAAGCAACTTCATTGGAGCAAAAAATGAATTGAAAGAATGCTTGAAACAAGTCGATTCTGAAAGACAGGTCACATTTTTAGCTGAGAAACAGTGTGATTTCATTCTCCACACTCCCCATTCAAGCCATACAGGAGGCCTATGGGAAAGACAAATCAGGACAATTTGAAACGTTCTTTGCTCATCAGCATCACTTTCCTCAGGCAGAATGGACGACGCATCCTTAAGCAAATCTTTAACGAGGCAATGGCTATTGTACACCAGCAGAGTTCATGCATGACTGTCAAAACCTAATCATCTCTTCTTTATAGTTTCTCCAAGGAAACTCTTAAAGCAAAAGTTCATTACATTTGGACATTAAGACAAAAAAACAAGGACAACCTTAACCTTTAAAATACTGAAATTTATGCAAAAACAAACTGCACTGGATTTAAGGGAAGTTACATAAGAAAAGGTTTGACTGTAAAAGGAAGATCAACTCTCATAAATATGTAACTACGGCTGTAAATCTCTGAACTTTGGATTTGGAATTGTTTTATTTCAAGCAATCAAACAAAAATAAAACTAAAGACGATAAACAACAGAACTATATCTATACACATGTCAAAGTTAAGTCATGAATTGATGGGAACATGTGTATGAGTACACATACATACGAAAAAATAATCATATAAATATGCATATTTGCAGTTATACATACAGAACATGACATATTAAAACCATTATAGGGTCTATATCATGGTTTTCTTAAGACTTTAAGAGTAAACTATATCCATATGATTGTAAATGACCTAAATTCAGCCTATTGTAGTTTTATTTTTGTAATTCTCCCGTTTTGGGTAACATGGATGTGGCTTTTATTTTGAAGGACTTGCTAAACCGGAAGTCGTTAGGCAAGCGAACCAATGAAGCGAACTTTTTTTTTTGTTTTTTTCTTTTTAATTTGAACTTTAAACATACACATAATAACAACACACAAAAGAGAGAGAGAAAAAAATATATAGAATTGTAGTTTACAATACTAGGGATTGTGATACAGCATGTGATCTTCAATGAAAATACAGTTTTATTGCATTTTTGTTTTTCATCAATGTCAGAGATTTAAAATGTAAACTGATTTCTTTAAGAAATGTATTCAATAATGGTTTGGTTTTTAAGAATCTGCACTTGAAAAAAAATGAAACATTTCCCAGATATTAATAAGGTATTGAATGTCAAATCAAATATATTATCACCAGAAACTACTCCAAATAATATAATGTGCTTTTGTAATTGAATAGAAATAGGAAAGGGAAACTTTGAAGAGCACCAAAAAAAGAAATCCTCCCAAAAACTGTAAACATACATACATTCAAAAAACAAATCTAGTGTTTCAATATTTATATAACATTTTCCATTTTCTGGAAAACCAAAACGTATGTGTAACAGTTCTTTGCACGGATAGACTGCATTCATTATTTTAAAATGGATTTCTTTGTATTTTGGGAAAATTGGATATTTAATGAACTGAGACCTCAACTTGCTTATTTCCTCTCTTGTGTAATGCTGTGACATAGAAGGATTTTTGTCAGATGTTGGAAACAGTTCTCTAACAAATAAAGATCGTATAAATGAGTTTGGAAGTTTTGAATTAACCGGTCGACCATCAAACAACAGAGATGGAAGCTGAACTTGAACATTATGAACCAAACTGGAGGACATTTGGATCAAAGTCTGAGGGATTGCTTTGATCACATTGTTATATTGTTTTCTATCATTTAATTTAAACTTACTGGAAAAAGTTTCAAATGAGATCATGTTTCCATTATCATTCATAATATGTAGTAATGACCAAATGCCGTTATCAATCCAATTTTTGTAAAATAAAGATTTGCTTCTACATAAAACATACCGACAGTTCCATATGGGAGTATTGTGTGGACTAAAGTTATGTTTGTAGATGAGTTTCCAGTACAGTAACACCTGCTGATGATGAGTAGAAAGTTTAATAGGAAGTTTTCTGTAATCAAAGTCACATTTTAGAAGCAACTCAATGCCCCCTAAATGAGAAAAGATGTTTGAGGGAATATGAAACCAAATATATCTTTCATTTTGCAGAAAAGACCTAAGCCAATTTATTTTAATCATACCATCCAAACTTTCAAAGTCTATGGCTTTAAGTCCACCTGCACTGTAATCCTGAATTATTGTTACTTTTTTTATGTAATGGGTTTTATTTTTCCAGATGAATGAGTTTATTGCTTTCCTTGCAGATTTAGGAATTGGGAGTGAATATGCTGGATAAATGAATCTGGATAAACATTCTAGTTTAGTTAAAAACACTCTGCCCAGAATAGAAATGTCTCGCTGTGACCACATGTTTAAATTGGCTTTACATTTTTCTAAAGTTTTCCATAAGTTCATTTCCTCAATTGTTTTGCTGTCTTTGGTGATATGAACACCAAGATATTTCACAACAGTCCTAACAGGAATGTTATGAATAATTGACTGATCAGAATGGTGAACTGGCAATAATTCACATTTGTTGAGATTTAGTTTTAAACCAGATGCTTTAGAGAAGAAATCCAGGGTCTGAATGATCTCTGGTATTTGATGACTGACCTTCATGAATATGGCCGTGTCGTCTGCCAGCTGAGTGATCAATAACTGTTCTCCCAGAACATTGAGTTTACTGAAACCAGAGTTTTTAATAAGTATTGATAACATTTCTGTTGCGGTTATAAAAAGTAAAGGTGAAATTGGACAACCTTGTTTGATGCCTTTGTTAATTAAAAACCTGGGAGAAATGCCATTTGGTAAAATAACTACACTGTTTGTATCATTATAGATTGTTTGAACAAAACTTATGAAATTAAGTCAAAATCCAAATAATTATAAAGTCTGAAACATAAATTTGTGTTCAACTGTGTCAAAGGCTTTGAAGAAATCTAAAAATAAAATGAAGCCATCATCTTCAATTAATTGATTATAGTCAATCAGATCAAGAACTAACCGGATATTATTTTGAATTTAACGTCCTTTTTAAAAGCCTGATTGTGTGTCTGAGATGATCTGATTCAGTCCTGTTTTCCTGTTTTTTAATCTAGATGCAGAAATGTTGGTTAGAATTTTATAATCACTATTACGGAGGGATATTGGCCTCAAATTATCAATTAGCCTGGCGTCTTTCCCAGGTTTAGGAATCAGGGTGATGACGCCCTGCTTCATGGTAGTTGGAAGGATGTTAAACTCAGAAATTTCCTTTATGACCAACAGAAACTGCTCTTTCAAGTGATCCCAGAAATGTCTGTAAAAGTTAACAGTAAGCCCATCAGATCCTGGAGATTTATCTAAAGCTAAACTTCTCATGGCTTTTTCTGCTTCTTCCAGAGTGATTTCTGCTTCACACACTTGTTTAAAGTTTTCATCCACTTTAGGAGCCAAATCCTTGATGTGATTAAAGAAGCGATCAGCATCCTGAGATGAATAAGAGGAAGAGTACAACCCGCTGTAAAACTGGAAAATTTCTCTCTTAATTTCCTCCATATTTGTACTTTCCCTGCCATTAATTACTAATTTATTAACAGCATTTTTCTCTTGTCGCCTTTTTTCTAGTCAACAGAAGTAAGCCGAACTTTTCTCTCCCTCTTCAACCCATTTAGCTCTGGATCTAATGAAAGCACCTTTGGCTTTAGAGACGTATATGTTATCCAGCGAGGTTTGCAATAATGAAAGTCTCTGTTTCTCACCATCACTCAATAGAGATTTACAGCAAATAGAGTTAATTTCTCTGATCATTTCCATTTCTTTTTGTTTACCATCTCTACTCAATCTTTTGCTGTGAGTTATGGAAATCTGTCTTGCTTTGAATTTAAAAAATTCCCATTTCTCCCTCTGAGTGGTAAACTGTCTGTCTTCAGTTATCTTTTGGATTTCATTTATAATCGCTTGAGAATAAACTTCATCCTCCAATAGACTAGAGTTGAACTTCCAGTAACCTTTGTTTTTAGGATTAATGCGAGGTTGAATAATAAGTTTAATCATAGAATGAACTGTTAATGGTGCAGCAGAAATACTGGCTATTGATTTAAAATTCTGTTGATTTTCATTTGTTAACCAAAAATCCAACCTAGATTTGGCAGATCCGTCCGGCTTAAACCAGGTGAACGCTCGAACATCAGGATTATCACGGCGCCAGACATTAGAAACATTTAAATGTCTACATAAATGAAGAAGAACTGGATTATAATGATGATTTTGAAATGCTGAGGGATATCTGTCAAGGTGTTAATCTTCCACCATATTAAAATCACCTCCAATGATTAAATTACTGCTAGGATATCTTTGGTTTAACTCTTTAACAGAATTTGTAAAATCTGAAAACATGATTTTGTTTTGCGCAGAGTTATATCCATATACATTTCCCAGAATAATAAATTTATCATCTTTCATAAAAACGCAAATCAACCAGTGACCAGAACCATCTCTTTTTGTAACTAAAGGCTTGCCAGAAAAACTATTCAGTATTATAGCGACCCCTGCTGACCGATTGGTGCCATGAGAGAAAAGGATTTTATCTCCCCACTGATTGGCCAAAAACTTTCCATCAGTCTCGTTGGAGTGAGTTTCTTGTAAACAACAACATTGAACCTTTTGGTTTTTGCAAAATAAAAAAAGTGATTTTCTTTTAACAGAATCCCTAATACCCCTAGTATTTAGCGAAATGAAAGACCACACAGAACTTAAAGACATAAAATAAAACACAGAAGGATGTAAACAACAATAAAAAAAGAGAAAATTTAAGATAAAAGAAGCTGGTGTCTTAAATTAGGGGTTAGCTGCGCCCCTAACTATTTAATAAATATGAAACTGAGAATTTTACCATTATATGATGATTTTCATGAAAATGTTTCACTGGAAAACAATATAAATTGTTATAACAAATTATATAACCATATTAATTAAAACCTTTCGCATCTTAGAAAAAATACTTTTGTTAAGAAAAAGGTAAAATGTAAAACTTAGATTAAGTTAATTAAGTTAACTTAGATTTGCTCTATTATGTAAACAAAATGACTTAAATGTTAAAACTTAGAAAAACTAGAATAAAAAACAATTTAAACAAAACGATATGAACTCTTTAGTGCAAAATAGGTCTGTCACCTCCTTGTTAATATTTCACTCCACAGTGACTCTAGTCACGTTGATGAATCCTACATGGCCCCTGTAATAGACGTTCTTCCCTTCTGCTCGGGCCGCTCCATCTTGGGCCAGACGGCCGCTCGAGCTTCTCGGTCTGCTTTACTGAAGTCCTCCTTGAAGCGGATCCCCAGGTCTTTGCAGGTCTGGCAGTTCTTGGTGATCTTCCAGAAAGCATCTCTATGGCGCCTCGTGACAAACTGCAGGATCACCTCGCGATGTCTTCCTTCCTCCCTCCTCCCCAGTCGATGTACCGTGTCCAACGTCGTGTCCATCACGTCTGCCCACTGTGGTGCGATTTTGGACAGGATTCCAACCACATGTTCCCTGATGTTCTCGTCATCTTTTTCTTTCAGTCCATGAATTTTCAAGTTACATCTTCATTTATATCTTTCCAGATCTGCAACTTTTTCCTTCAGTTCCAGGTTCTCTTTCACTATCCTTGGGATTTCTCTTTCCAACGTTGCGATTTTCGTTTTGCAGTCTTTTATTTCAGCCGCGTTCATCTCAACGAGCCAGGAGATGTTTGCCACCATTACGGTGTTTTACGCAGCTGACTTCCAAAATCTTCTATTTTGGACGTTAGCCTTTCAATTGCAGCCAAAACAGCATCTTCAGATCTCCAAGTTGAATCCTGTCCCGTTTTCACCTTCAAAGGTGGTCCCGTGGACTTTATGGGAGTAGGTGGTGGTTTTCTTTTCACACTAGAAGCGACGTCCATGTGGGAATAGTCATGCTCGCTCATCATGGCCGACGGCTGCAAAGTTGGAGCTTGCTTCGGACTTGTTTTCTTCGTCGCCATTTAAGCAAAAAAGATGAACTCTCCAAGATGTTTTTTTCCAAAACGAAGATAAAGTCAACGCGCAACTGTTCTCCAGTCAAACCGTTCTCTCTCAGTTTTCAAATTCTGACATTTACCGTGCAGATCGGGGCAAAAGGCGAGAGCTTAGCGAGAGACGTCCGCTCAGTCCGCCATCCCAGCCGGTCTCCCGGCAAGCGAACGTGAACAGTGTTACCAGATGGAGTCACAGTTTTCCAGCCCAAAAGTCATCTGAAAACCGCCAGACCCCGCAAAAACCCGCCCAACGGGGGGGGGGGGGGGGGGGGGGTAAGATCAAGTCAAATGAATTACACTTACTTGACTGGCTTTTTCACAGCTACTTGTCCAGTCTAAAAGCACAATCATATCTATCTATCTATCTATCTATCTATCTATCTATCTATCTATCTATCTATCTATCTATCTATGATTGGGAGAAACAACAATATACAGCTTTTGTAGAATTTAAAATAAAACATTTCTCAAAATCAAACATAGTTCAGACTATTAATAAAAGGAGTACAGTATTGAATATTTCTTCAGCGGACCGGCCTTCTTCCATTCATTTTCTATAACCTATGTATAACCTCTTCCATCCTCGTGTTAGCAGCTTAGCTTGTTCCCACCCGTTACTATGTTTCTTTGGTTTGACTGATGTTGTCAGGGAGATGACGCAGAGACGAAAGGGGGCGTCGCCTTGGGGCGCAGGCGCACGAGAGGGGAAGTCGCGCGGGAGAGCAAAAGGGGAGGGGCTGTTTGGCTGCATGTTTTCAGTTTGAATGAGAAGGAGTTTGGAGACGTTGTGCTGTACGAGTTGATCTGACCAAAGAAATAAACGGCTAAAAGGCCTGTTCTAAAGCAACGGTGTCCCGCTAAATCTGTTACCATTAAAGTCCCGACCGGACTGGAGATCATAACAGCGGTTTCCGACTACGGTCCGAAGCCTCACGCTGCAGGTAACACTGGGGGCTCGTTCCGGGATACACCGTTGTTGACCAGGGCTGATCCAAAGAAGAAGGATTGAACGGCGTGACGTGCAAGGCGCCTGAGAGCTCAAAATGACGGCGCGCGGAGCAAATGCTGCCACGGTCGGAGCTAGGCCACGCACAAGAAATGCAGCCACAAACGTGAGCACGAACCCTTTTCTATCGGAGATAGCGGAAGAGTACCACCCTCAGAGGAATGTAAATGATTTAAAAGACGTGAACGAGGGAGAGACTAATCGCTGTGTCACGTGTATGGAACTAACGTTAGCCGAGGGTGAGCGGGCCTACTCCCCGATTAAACAACACGTGGTGGCGGACGAGCTCTACCAACGCCCCCAATTTCCACCAACCCCTTTACAACACCCACCAATGAACAACATCACGCGGCTGGTGAGTGCATGGCGGGTTTTCGTCCTCAAAAGTGCAACTATGAGCCCAGGATGTCCACCCCTGTAAAGTCACCATTTGCTGATCCATCCACCCCCACCGCCGCCTGTTGGCTTGCAAATCTCCACATCTCTCCACCTAATGACTGTCATGCTGGAAACAATTCCCCGGTTTCCACCAGACCCCCATCACATGGTTTGCCACCTTTCACCACCCAGGAAAATAAATTGGGCCCATACAACATTTACTGGTCACCCAAATATCTAACTGGGCCATCAGATGATGGGGCAGAACTGCATCAGAACGCCCATGTGAAATTCCGGTCACCCCCCCAAAGCTTTCACTCACCTGCTGTTGGACAGGATGCTGCTCTGCAATGCGAGGGGGTGGGGCAGTTTCTGCAGAACGAGAGAATTCCAATGCTGCAGCCAGATCGCTTTGATGGATCACGATCGTGGAGAGATTTTCTGTATCACTTTGAAAGTTGTGCAGAAGCGAACCATTGGACTGAGAAAACCAAAGTTGTTCAGCTTAGATTCTGCCTGCTCGGTGCTGCTGGAGCTATTATTCACAAGAACCCAAGGTCAGCTTTGTGGAGTTTCCAACGAATTGTGGAGGAAATTGAGGCTGCCTATGGTCCAAGTTCTGAACATGCTGCAGCCATCGGCATTGAGCTACGACAGCGAGTCAGAAGACCAGGTGAAGCTTTGCACACTCTCAGGGATGACATTTATGAAAAGGTGGCAATAGTCTATGGTGATTGCACTGAGAGTGAACAGGAGCGCATAGGCGTCGAGATATTCACTAACGCCTTAACCGATACAGACATTATTCAAAAGTTGCTAGAAGATCAACCCAAAACGCTGGCTGAGGCATATCAGAAGGCCACAAATGGAAACAACACCATGGTAATCTACGCCAAAAGCCCAGAGGAGGAAATGTGTGTTCAGATAATGATACATGGTGTACGGATGTGTGCTCTGTTGGACTCTGGTGCCAGAAGAAATGTGTTACCTCTTCATCTCTTTCATTTAATTCCTAACGGCATCCAGCCCCCAATCTCACCATCTACGGTGCATACACTCCAGGACCAGAGGGCCTAGCGGTTCTGGGTGAGGTTGACCTTCCTGTCAATGTCGGTCGCAGAGTCATTTCAGTTAACTTTATCATCGCTGACACAACTGAGAGTACTGAAGTTATTTTGGGGCATCCTTTTTTACTACAGACACAAGCATGCTTAGACTATGGCAGTAAAGAGATCACTCTGTTTGGTGAAAAGGTGCCCCCGTTTAAGCCAGACCCACAACCTGCCACTCATCTAGTGAGAGTAGCACGCACCACTGTGTTGGAGGCAGGGTGTGAATACATCGTGCCAGGTACCTCTCAGGCCGGCTTTGCTACTTCTGAAGACTTGATGCTGAGTCCTGCAAAAGCGTTTGTCTCAAAACATCATGTGATGGTGGCACGCTCAGTTGTTCAGCCTTCGCAGTCTTTATGCATCCCCATTAGAGTCTTCAACCCGAGCACATCTCCTGTCACCTTGAAGAAAGGAGTCGCGGCTGGTGTTCTTCAGCCAACCCAAGTGGTGGGGAAGGTGGAGCTCTCACGACCCAAAGATCAACCTTCCAATGACCCTGGTAACTCATTCTCTTTCTCCGTGCCTCAACATCTCACAGACCTGTATGAAGAAAGTTGTGCTAATCTGCCGGAAGAAAGTCGCCACAGACTAGCAGGGCTGTTACGCTCTTACAGTGACGTTTTCTCTGCAGGCCCCACTGACCTCGGCCGGGCTAATGTCGTACAGCATGACATCTTGACAACGCCCGGGTCAGCAATAAAACAACAACCCCGCCGCATGAGCAGAGAGAAGCAGGAGGCTGCCGACCAGCAGGTGCAACAGAGCCTCGAAGCAGGGTTAGCTCGGCACAGTAATAGCAGCTGGGCAGCACCTATAGTCATGGTGAAGAAAAAGGATCAGAGCCCACGACTCTGTGTGGATTACAGGCCATTAAATGACAGAACCATCTAGGATGCCTATCCCCTGCCACGCATACAAGACACCCCTGACACCTTATCCAACGCCAAGTACTTCAGCACACTGGACCTGACTTCAGGCTACTGGCAGGTGGAAATGACACCTAGAGCTCGTAAGGCTGCAGCATTTTGCACCAGGAAGGGACTGTTCGAATGGAATGTGATGCCGTTTGGACTATGCAATGCCCCTGCCACCTTCCAACGGCTCATGGACCGTGTACTAGCTGGGTTGCAGTGGGAGGCTTGTCTGGTGTATCTTGACGACATCATAGTCCTTGGATGCAACAGCAATCAGATGATGGAGCGGTTGGAGCAGGTGTTTACCAGACTTAGACAGGCCAATCTTAAACTGAAGCCGTCTAAGTGCCGTCTCTTTCAGGAGCAAGTGGCTTACCTGGGGCACGTCGTGTCAGCTCAAGGTATCTCCACCAATCCACAAAAGATCCAAAAGGTCAAAGACTGGCCCATCCCCAAGAATATTTCTGAAGTGCGACAGTTTGTGGGGTTGGCGTCCTATTATAGACGTTTTGTTGCCGACTTTGCTACCATTGCAAGGCCGCTTCATGAGCTGACTAAAAAGTATGCACGTTTCGACTGGACGACTGAATGCCAAGAGGCTTTTGAAGAACTGAAGGAGCGACTTACTTCTGCACCGATTTTGGGCTACCCTCTTGACAGCGGGGAACTGCTTCTTGACACTGACACCAGCGACTGGGGAGTTGGTGCAGTGTTGTCCCAAGTGCAGGGAGGTGAAGAGAGAGTGCTGGCTTATGGAAGCCGGCGGTTAACAACAACAGAGCAAAATAACTGCACAACCAGGAGAGAACTTCTGGCGGTGGTCGAGTTTACCTCCCATTTCAGACTGTATCTTCTTGGTCGATCGTTTGTTCTGCGAACAGATCACAGTAGCCTAAGGTGGCTGACCCGTTCAAAAGAACCGGAGGGACAGCTGGCCAGGTGGTTGGAGAAGCTGGCAGAGTACGACTTTCAAGTACTTCACCGACCAGGGAAAGTTCATCAGAATGCAGATGCACTCTCCAGAAGGCCATGTCGTGAGCTGTGTGCTTGCAAACTCCCTGACCCCAGCACCGACAGCAACACATCCCAAGACAAGCAGGTACAGTGTGAATTTGACGATATTGTTGCTGAGACCACAATTAGTGTTGTTCGTCCAGTGAGGGTGGCGATGCTCGATCAGCATGACCGGAGCGATGCTGCAGTAGACCCACAGCACACCCTAGTGGGGGTAGATAACACCACCACAGCCCCTGTAGCTGTGTTCAGCGGTTGGACACACGAGGAGCTTCAAGCAGCCCAGAAAGCAGACTCAGACATGGCACCAGTATTTGCTTTTAGACAGCAAGGAGATGACCGTCCCCCTTGGGTGGAAATGGCCAGTTTAAGCCCAGCTACAAAGGCATATTGGGCACAATGGAAGAGATTGTTTTTCAAGAACGGAGTGTTGATGAGAAAGTTTTACTATAAGGATGGAAAGATGTTATTTGCACAGACATTACTCCCCAAGACGTATCGCCACACTGTGATGCAGCACCTGCATGAAGGACCCATCGGTGGTCATTTTGGAGCTGAGCGAACTTTGGGCCGCCTCAAGACCAGGTACTACTGGTACAACATGCGTGATGATGTCACATTGTTTTGCCAAACATGTGCTTCTTGTGCTTGTAGAGCTCGACCTAAAAAGACACCTCAGGCTCCAATGGGTTCCGTGCGAGTTGGTGCCCCAATGGAACGGATCGCTGTTGACGTGATGGGGCCTCTAAATGAGACCGATCGGCATAACAGATACATCCTGGTTGTGCAAGACTACTTCAGCAAGTGGGTGGAAGCATACCCGGTGCCGAACGAACAAGCCACAACTGTAGCAGAAAAGATTGTTTCTGAGTGGGTCTGCAGATATGGAGCACCTTACGAATTACACAGCGACCAGGGCGCCAATTGTGAGTCTGCGGTATTCCAGGGGATGTGTGAGCTGTTGGGCATTAACAAAACCAGGACCACACCCTTTCGGCCCCAATCTGACGGTCAAGTGGAACGATTTAATGCCACACTACAGAAAACCCTTGCTGCCACAGCCGAAAGATGTCACTGAGACTGGGACATAATGATTCCCTATGCCCTCATGCCTTACAGAGCCACAAAGCACAGCTCTACGGGCCTGACACCAAACATGATGCTCTTTGGCCGCGACATTACAGAACCCATGGACCTGGTCGTTGGACTTCCTCCCGAGAATCTGACAAGAGACATTGCCCCAGAGTACGTACAGCGGCTCAGAGAACGACTGGAGCTGTCCCACCAGGTAGCACGAAGCGTCTTGGGAAGGGCTGTGGAGCGCGCTGAACGGCAGTATGACAAGAACATCTGTCAAGTGCAGTACAAGATCGGTGACGCAGTTTGGTACCTTCTAAAAGGAACTAAACGTTTCAAGAACAAGGTGCACAAGTTCCTGCCATCTTACGAAGGTCCCTACTTTGTTGTTGATCATCTGGACGATCTGGTGTACCGCATTAAAAAGGGACCAAGGTCGAAGGCAAAAATAGTGCACCACGACAAGCTCAAGCTATATCACTCCAGAGTTCCACTTGACGGCAGCTGGGTCTCATGGACACAGGAGAACTGCACACAGAGGAAACAAAAGCACCAATCTTTGGGCGAGGACTACGGGCCGCTGACCCTGTGGAATGAATCGTCTGACACAGAAGAGTGCGTGGAGGGAACTTCAACAGATTCAGGAGACGCTCAGACCTCCTTTGAAACTATGCTGGCCTCAGCTGGAAGACCACAGCGGGCGCGGAGAGCACCAAACATGTTTGGAGAATGGATTCTTTCCTGAAGAAAGAGCTATTACGAGCTATATAGAAGAAGAAAAAGTCATGTCAGGCTGTTTATGGTTTGTTGTTATGTTATCTGACCTCTTATGATGGGTTTAAGTTGAGAGAAACCTGTTTATTCTTACTGTAAGTGCTGGAGTGCAGTTAGAGTAACTGTCATCCAGAGTGGGGGTAGTGTTAGCAGCTTAGCTTGTCCCCATCCGTTGCTATGTTTCTTTGGTGTGACCGCGGTTGTCAGGGAGATGACGCAGCGACAGAAGGGGGCGTCGCCTTGGGGCGCAGGCGTACGAGAGGGGAAGACGCGCGGGAGAGCAAAAGGGGAGGGGCTGTGTGGCTGCATGTTTTCAGTTTGAATGAGAAGGAGTTTGGAGACATTGTGCTGTACGAGTTGATCTGACCAAAGAAATAAACGGCTAAAAGGCCTGTTCTAAAGCAACGGTGTCACGCTAAAGCTGTTACCATTAAAGTCCCGACCGGACTGGAGATCATAACAGCGGTTTCCGACTACGGTCCGTAGCCTCACGCTGAAGTTAACACTTGTGCTGCGCTTGCGCCAAAGCGCCCCGACTACTCCCGTGTCAACCTGCTGCTGTGATGACCGTATCTAGCGCTCTCTGTGTTGGACACACTGGAGGAGCGCGGGGGAAAACAACTCTGAGCTACAGAGGATGTGAACAGGTGAACAGGTAAAGAGGAAAAGCAGGTAGAGAGGCGGGGGGGGGGCCTTTGGCTTCAAACTGTCAGAGAGATGCAAACACGAGCGTCAGATTCAGACGCAGCTTTCACTGCGGGAGTTGAAGCAGAGACTTTCTCTGGGATGATTTTATAGACTCAAACATGGAAACGTGATTACCAAGTAGAACTCTTCAAAATAATAAACCTGATCTCGCCACATTCTCCATGTCTAACATGCATTGAAAAACATAGACATGCAGCGATCAGACCATAACGTTAGCTCGTAGCTCCGCCCACACACGACCGCGGTGTCAGCTTTAAAGAACGCAACATCTAAGAGGAGGGGCGGGGCGGCAAATCCCCAACAACAGGTTAGATGACAGAACCCTTTAAGCGTCTCTACCTGGTACGTTCACGGAGCTTCAGAACATAAGACTTCAACAGCCACCCAGCCTAACTTAGTCCGCTATTATATATTCGTGAGGGGGAAAAAACCCGCCCAACAGACCCTAAAACCGCCCAAATTATGCTTACCCGCCCATATCCATTTTTAGGCGCAAATTTAGAACCAAAACCAATCTGGCAACACTGAACGTGAAGGCTGAATGTGCTTCGTATCAGCCAAAACGGTTATAAAAGTGTTAAAAGTTTAAAGGAAACGAAAGTTTACAGTATCCCATAGCACCTGGTTGATGAGGGAACAAGGTTTGTAATTTTTTACGTTTTGGCGATTTAGTTCTGTGTTTTCACATAATTTTACATTGTCAGAACATTTTATTTGCCCACTAGGTGGCACTGTAGTGTCAAATTAATGCTGAGTTAGTTTGAAATGAATGCAGAAGGAAACGTAATTTTCCAAACATAAGACTTCAAACATAATTTTATTGTTAAATGATTTTGTTGAAAATATTGTTACATTAGTTTATTTGCTTCTGTCATGATCGGACTACTAGGGAGACCCAGATGCTGGAACCCGGAAGAAACTCAGGAGGCGATGTATTAACAGGATGTTTTAATTATAGAAGTCAGGGGACGTCGTGGATGCAGGAAACTGCTGTGGCGAGGTGGAGCGCCGAGGACGGCGTTCACAGTCCGTGACGTGGTGGAGCGCCGAGGACGGCGTGACCGGCTTGAGGCGAGGCGTGGACGCTGAGGACAGCGTAATCAGCTTGAGGCGAGGCGTGGACGCTGAGGACAGCGTAATCAGCTTGAGGCGAGGCGTGGACGCTGAGGACAGCGTAACCAGCTTGAGGCAAGGCGTGGACGCCGAGGATGGTGTAATCAGCGTGGAGCGAGGAACCAGCGTGACCAATGGAGTGAAGACCTGAAGACGTGAGACAGACGGTAAGTACAAGCTAGGATTACTAGAGCGAGAGTAACTTAACTTGAGGCCAGGCGTGATCACCGGAGTGAGTATAACGGACTGGCGTAGTATGCTGGGATGGATCTCCTTAAGAAGGTCTGCCAGGTGATGAGATGATGCAGGTCAGCTGGTTCCAATGAAGGAGCAGGGAGGGGAGGGGTAGCAGCCGGAGGAACCGTGACAGCTTCAGAGGTTAAAAATCTTAAGGTAATAAATTAATGGTTTAAAGTGTTGAAAGTAATGAATAAAACAAAAGGGTTGAAATGGTGAATGCAACGGTAAGAGATGTAAAATATATTTGTATTTTTTTGTAGCTCTTACGGTGTGTTCACACACGGCGATGATGATGATCATATATACCTATTACCTTTTTTGTTAAGTCAGTTTAAAATTAACACGCAGTTATCAGATAGTTATTTTACTTTCATTCAAATTAATTCAATGAAATAGGTGTAACGTTGGTCCTACTGTTAGATCGGCACCGCAAAGGATTGTGGGATACCATTTCCTTTGCCTGTCTGGAAGGATTTTGGTTGAAGTGTGGCTTTTTGACCAAATGTGTTTAGTTGTTTTACTGTGTTTTGCTGAGTTATTTAGTCCTACTGTGCTTACGTTTCTGCACCATGAGTGAGAGTGAAGAAGAGGATGATGAGTTTAAATAGCACCCCTCCCGGCATTTGCCATAATGGCAATGATGTAAAAGTCTTGAATGAATTTGTGCACACTGCGCATTTTTCCCCGTCCTTTTTATTGTTAAAAAAATGAGCATATCTGCCGGAGATCAAGAAATATAATTAATTAAAATGGAAAAAATATTAATTGAATTGGAATAATATGACATTTAGTTAGATAAATACATAAATTTCAGTTGTATAAACAATTACTGAGTTTTATAGACATAAGAAATTAGTTTGATTAAATTTAACTCAATTATTTGTTACCAATAGAAGTAATTCATTTAAGGTGGCAAAATTGGATAAGTTACATATATGCGACACAAGTAAAATGGAAATGAGATCAGAAACTCGTGCCTTTACTTTGTCTGTTGTTTCTACACGCAGAAACTTTTTTCTTTTGATGATGCAGCCATATTACTTTGATGGACGTATAATCTTCATTCTGCGTCATAAAATCTCAGACTCCGTCTCACTGAAGTACAGCGCTTTCTTTTTTTCCACGCGTTTCCATGGTGACTCCAGAAATCGGCGATCGATTGAGAATGTCTTTATGTACCTGCTGTGCATGTGCATTAACCCAGGGTTACCAAGTCGAGCGTAATTACGCCAACTCATATCCGGTCTTTAGGAACCGACATACCCGAGTAAGCAAGTTCAGGCGGATTTCAGCCAGAGTTCAGGCTTAAAGTCAGGCTAGTTTAAACATGCTTCCTGAAATACCCCCCAGGTTATGTTCAGAGCATGAGTTGCCATGGCAACTTGACCTACCCTGAAACATACCTCCATTTCTGGAACCGAAAGCTGAGGTTATCAACTTCCTTAGCCTCAAACTTACCGTGGGAGCTAGCAGAACCTGCTTTCTGGAATACCCCCCAGAGTCTCTCAGTCCAGAAGGTATTTTTGATATATTTTAAATTTATATGTAACCAGGTCAAGGGAGTGAAGTCAATCTAAAATGGGTAGTGCTGGAAGGGGCCACTAAGTGGCGCAGTGGGTTTTTGTTTATACTAAAGGCTGGCAGGCCAGGATGTTGTCACGAGCGGCAGGAGATAACAATACGGCAGACTGGCGGTCTTGGTTCGTCACATGTGCGTCGGCAAAGAGGGGTTTGACAGAGTTTGGTGCAGTACCGGCAAAGTCTGCACGGTTGGAGTGAAGGAGCTTTAATTAGCCGTTGAACGAACGAGACGCAGAGCTGCGCGACGGCGTGTCGGGGAAGACTGAAGTAAGTTGCGCTGTGGAAGAGCTCTAGTTAGCAAGTCTAGCTAGCGGGGCATTCGGCAAGGCTACGGAGCTGCGGGACGGCGTGAGTTTGTTTTTTTTATTTCCACCCACATCTGTTAAATTTTAGTTATCGTCCACTGTGTAAATTTCTAATGCGTATTCTGCACAGAGGGGAGAAAACGTTGTTCAGCTTGCTTGTGGGTGAGGCTGGGAGGAGCCGGTCCTTTTTGCCCCCATTTTTCTGTGAGTTTGAGTATTTTTTGTATTTGTTATGAACATTGTGTTTTTGCATATTACTGTGAACCTGTAAATGATTGGTGGCCTCTGTTGTGTTTTATTTTAGAATAAGGCCGCTGCTGTTGTCTTGTTGGGGATTTTTTCCTTATATTCATTCCATCTTACATTTTTTCTCTTTTATTTATTCACAACCAAATTAAGCCAAAATTAATGCTGTTCCTTTTCTCTGGAATAGTCGGGAAATAAAATACCCACATTATTTTGGAGCTGTTTGTGTCTAGCCTATTATTTTATACTCGGCCACACACTAGCCTCTTTTGTGGTGTCAGAAGTGGGATTTCCAGGTCTATTTGGTTTGTTTAACATTTTATTTTGTTTGGGGGAGGGACTATTCTTCTTATGTGCCAATAGATTGACATAAACTTTTAATAACAAGACAACAGCAGTGGTGAAGAGGAGTATATTCCTGCAAGTGGGAGATCGCTGCCATAGCACCAGGAGCTGCACATCGATCCCAAAGAACTCTTGAGGTCCAAAGCGTCATTTAAGATGTCAGACGGGGAAGGGGGCATGGACAGGGAGTTGCCTGGCCCCAGCCATGCAGGAAGTAATGTGGCTGCACCTCTGTTGGAGAGTGGTAACCAAATACTAGAGATACAGAGAGAAATCTGTGAATTGAGTAGAAAACATGATGCTGTGATGTCCAGCCTTGCTTCCTTGAGTGATGTACAACCAAGGTCTGTTGTGTATATACCTACAGAAAAGCAAATTGTACCTTTTCATGGTGACCCGGGTAAAGATGTACACTCTGTTGATGAGTTCATTGAGGAAATGGAGCGAACTATGAGTCTGAGGGGTTTGAAGGAAGTGGACCAGGTTGATTTTATTCTGTCACACATTAAGGGGCCTGCGCTAGAGGAAGTTAAGCTACGTACTCGGGGACAGATGGTGAGACCAAGTCGTCTGTTTTTGTACTTGCGGGAGGCATTCAGAGAGAAGCGCACTACACCTCAGTTGCTACACACTTTTTATGCACGCAGGCAGTTAGAGGGGGAAAACTTGAGAGACTAATGACACGCTCTTTCTCAACTTCTGAACTCCGCTCTGTTAAATTCTCCTGACGTTGTTACTGATCCACAGCTCGCAATACGGGACCAGTTTATTGAAGGGGTGCGTGACTCCACCCTCCGCCGTGAACTCCAAAGGCTCATCAGAGAGAAACCTCTGTCCAGCCTGTTTGATGTTCGAGAGGAGGCGATCATGTGGACACTTGAAGATCAACCCAAGAGTTCAACCATAGCAAGGAGCAGGAACCTAATTGGAGACACCCTTGATGGACAAGGAGTAAGTGCTAAACCCCAGACTAACACTGAAACTGATTTAGCTGTGACGCTTCAGGAGGTTGTGAAAATAATAGCTCAGCAGGGGAAGGCCATAGGGGAATTGACTAACGCTGTACATGAGCTCACTACCCATAAAGCTCAGTTTAGTGGAGCTCACTTTACCAACAAATCCAAAGTGATCCCCAGATACACTGAGGATGGTCAGCCTATCTGCCTTAAGTGTGAAGGAGTAGGACATATGGCTAGACAATGCACTGCATGGAGGAACCAAACCCGGACTAGTGCTTCACCCACCGCGGCGGCACAGGGAAACGGGAACCCTCGGTTGCTAGGAGTCGGGCAATGCGAGGCAAACCTGAAGGCTCACCAAAAATCTTAACCAAAGAACGCTTCTTAAAAAATGCAGTTGGAAAGTGCCCTGTGGTAGACATCCAAATAGGTGGTATTCCCCTGAACTGTCTTGTGGACTCTGGGAGCAATGTGAGCACTCTAACTGAAAGCTTTTTCAGAGACCACCTTCATGGGGGGGATGATGACATGCACTATACATCAAAGTGGCTCAGAATCACTGCTGCAAACAAATTGCCTTTACCTTATCTGGGTTATGTTGAGCTGGTTATTCAAGTCATGGGTATCCCCATTCCAAAATGTGGGTTTTTGATAATCAGCGATGACAGCCAGCCAGATAAAAATGAGCTTGATTCATCCCCATCAGGAATCATCGGAATGAACATTGCCAAAAGATGTAAGGAGTTGATCCTCACTGAGTTTGATGCAGCTCTTGGAGGGGAACTGGATTCAGACTGGAGGGAAACCTTTCAATGTATGAACGAGGCAAAAGTTGTAAAAAAATCTTGCATTGCACGAATAGCACGGAAAGACAAATACCACCTACCTGCTCAATCAGTCTCTACGGTGTATCTGAGGGGCCCTAAGAGAGATTTCAATGACACTTCTAGTCTGATGTTAGAACCAGGCAACACTTCACTACCTGGTAGAGTTATTGTTTTGCCCACAGTGATAGCAGCCAATAGGTCAATCTTCCCTGTCCAGGTAGTCAACTTTTCAAAAGATGATATGTGGCTCCCCGCTAAAGCCAGGCTAGGCTTTCTGGCTCAGTGTCAGTGTGTTGAAGATGAGCCCTATGAAGTTACATTCCAACGCATATCTGCGTCACATGAGTTAGTTAGTAAAATACTCTGATGTTTTTGCAGTGCATGATGAAGACCTAGGCTACACTAAACATGTTCAACATGAAATCCCTGTATTGAATGAGACCCCAGTTTCTCAGCCATACAGGCGAGTACCACCGAATCAATACAAAGAAGTGAGGGAACACATTTCAGAATTGCTAAAGAAAGGTGTCATCCAGGAAAGTTCAAGCTCATACGCTTCCCCAATTGTTTTGGTGCGGAAGGCAGATGGCAGTCTTAGGTTATGCGTGGACTACCGGAAACTGAATGCAAAGACCAGGCGTGATGCATTTCCACTGCCACGCATTGATGAAAGTCTTGATGCACTGAGTGGTGCAGAATTTTTCTCGAGCATTGACCTCGCTAGTGGTTACCATCAGGTTGCAGTCCATGAAAAAGATAGGCCCAAAACGGCCTTCACTACTCCATTTGGCTTATTTGAATATCTACGGATGCCTTTCGGATTGTGCAATGCACCCGCCACGTTCCAACGCTTAATGCAGGCAACCATGAATGACCTTATATTTCAGATTGTACTAGTCTACCTAGACGATCTGCTTGTGTTTTCTCAGACCTTCAAAGAACATCTTGAGAGACTTGAAATCGTTTTTAAGAGGTTAAAAAACACGGGTCTAAAAGTTAAGGTTGAGAAATGCCACTTTCTCCAGTCTGAGGTCAAATTTTTGGGTCATCAAGTATCAGCAGAAGGTGTTGGTACTGACCCAGATAAAATAAGTGCTGTAAAGGCCTGGCCAACTCCAAACTCTGTAAAAGAGCTTAGATCCTTCTTAGGTTTCTGCAGCTATTACAGGAGGTTTATTGAGGGATTTTCACAGGTTGCAGGACCTCTTCATGATCTTGTAAACGTCTGCATCGGACCAAGTAGTCCAGTCAAGGCCAGTCAGTTGTTCCAGTCAGCCTGGTCACCAGCATGTTCAGAGGCTTTTGAACTACTGAAGGACAGGTTGACCAAAGCCCCCTTGCTGGGGTATGCAAATTTCAAACGTCCTTTTGTTCTGGAGACTGACGCCAGCAACCTCGGGTTAGGTGCAGTGCTATATCAGGTTCAAGGAGGGAAGAGAAGGGTTATAGCCTATGCGAGTCGAAGACTTAGAGGGGCTGAAAAAAATGACCGGAACTACAGTAGCATGAAGTTGGAGCTGCTTGCATTAAAATGGGCAGTAACGGAAAAGTTCACGAGTTATCTGCTTGGGATCTAAGTTTACAATTCTGACTGACAACAACCCGCTATGCCATCTGTCCACTGCTAAATTAGGGGCTACTCAGCAGCGCTGGATTGCTCAATTAGCGGTGTTTGACTTAGAGGTTAAGTACAGGCCAGGTCGTTGCAACTCAGCAGCCGATGCCCTCTCCAGGAGACCTGGGTTAAAAGAGTTGGATGCGATTGGTGAGGACACTGACTTTGATGGTTGTATCACAATCTGCAACACTCTTAAAACAGGTACTGTCATAGGCTCAGAGATAGCAGTCGCCAGGCAAGAGCCCCATCACGTGAGGCAGTTGAATGTTGCAGACCCTGATCAGGGGGACAGTGCTACAGTACTCATCAACACCCCCACACTCCCGAGTTACACAAAAACTGAGCTCCAGATGTTCCAGTCATCTGACCCCACACTCAAAGTTTTAAAACAGTTTTGGGACAGAAAACAAAAGCCTTCGTTTCAAGAGAGACAAACTTTGCATACATTGGTACGGTCACTGTTGAAACAATGGTCCAGGCTAGTAGAGAAAGATGGACTCCTCTATCGTGAAGTTAAAGATGTGAACCTTGGACCCTGTCATCAGTTGTTGCTACCTGTTTGTCTCAAAGAGAAGGTCCTCACCAGCGTGCACAATCAGATGGGCCACCAAGGCATAGAGCGGACACTTGCACTCTTAAAGCAAAGATGTTTTTGGGGAGGTATGCATGAAGATGTTGAGCAATGGGTTAAAAACTGCCAAAGATGCATACTAACTAAACTGCCGCAACCTAAGGTTCATGCAGCTCAAGTCTCGTTTCTAGCCACCCGTCCTCTTGAAGTGGTAGCTGTGGACTATACAACTCTTGAACGTGCAAAGGATGGCCGTGAAAATGTCCTGGTGATTACAGATGTTTTCACTAAGTTCAGTCAAGCGTTCCCCACACGAAATCAGAAGGCTGACACAACAGCTAGAGTTGGGTGACACGCAGAACTGCAGCAACTATAGAGGAATAAAGTTGATGAGCCACACAATGAAGATGTGGGAAAGAGTTGTGGAAGCCAGGCTTAGGAAGAAGGTGGAGATTTGTGAGCAGCAGTACGGTTTCATGCCCCGTAAGAGCACCGCTGATGCCATATTTGCTTTGAGAATGTTGTTGGAAAAGTACAGAGATGGTCAGAAGGAGCTGCATTGTGTGTTCGTAGATTTAGAGAAGGCATATGACAGGGTGCCGAGGGAGGAGCTGTGGTACTGTATGAGGTCGTCTGGAGTGGCAGAGAAGTACGTCAGAGTAGTTCAGGACATGTATGAGAGAAGTATGACGGTGGTGAGATGTGCTGTAGGTCAGACAGAGGAGTTCAAGGTGGAGGTGGGACTACACCAAGGATCAGCTTTAAGTCCCTTTTTGTTTGCTATGCTGATGGGCAGGCTGACAGACGAGGTAAGACAGGACTCTCCCTGGACAATGATGTTTGCAGATGACATTGTAATTTGCAGTGAGAGTAGAGAGCAGGTGGAGGAACAGCTAGAGAGGTGGAGGTTTGCTCTGGAAAGAAGAGGCATGAAGGTCAGTCGTAGTAAGACAGAATACATGTGTCTGAACGAGAGGGATCAAGGTAGAAGCGTTAGGTTACAGGGGGCTGAGGTGAAGAAGGTGCAGGAGTTTAAGTACTTGGGGTCAACAGTTCAGTGTGATGGGGAGTGTGGAAAAGAGGTGAAGAGGCGAGTGCAGGCAGGTTGGAGCGGGTGGAGGAAAGTGTCAGGAGTGTTGTGTGACAGAAGAGAGTCAGCAAGACTCAAAGGAAAGGTTTACAAGACAGTGTTGAGGCCAGCTCTGCTCTATGTGTTAGAGACGGTAGCAGTGAGACAGAGACAAGAGGCTGATATGGAGGTAGCGGAGATGAAGATGTTGAGGTTCTCCTTAGGAGTGACCAGGTTGGACAGGATAAGGAACGAGTACATCAGAGGGACGGCTCATGTTGCCTGTGTTAGCGACAAAGTCAGAGAAGCCAGACTGAGATGGTTTGGACATGTTCAGAGGAGGGATAGTGGGTATATTGGTAGAAGGATGTTGGAGATGGAGCTGCCTGGCAGGAGGGCAAGAGGACGGCCAAAGAGGAGATATATGGATGTCTTAACAGAGGACATGAAGTTGGCTAATGTTAGGGTAGAAGATGTTCATGATAGAGTGAGGTGGAAAAGGATGATTCGCTGTGGCGACCCCTGATGGGAAAAGCCGAAAGAGAAAGAAGTCCACTGTGTAAATTTCTAATGCGTATTCTGCACAGAGGGGAGAAAACGTTGTTCAGCTTGCTTGTGGGTGAGGCTGGGAGGAGCCGGTCCTTTTTGCCCCCATTTTTCTGTGAGTTTGAGTATTTTTTGTATTTGTTATGAACATTGTGTTTTGCATATTACTGTGAACCTGTAAATGATTGGTGGCCTCTGTTGTGTTTTATTTTAGAATAAGGCCGCTGCTGTTGTCTTGTTGGGGATTTTTTCCTTATATTCATTCCATCTTACATTTTTTCTCTTTTATTTATTCACAACCAAATTAAGCCAAAATTAATGCTGTTCCTTTTCTCTGGAATAGTCGGGAAATAAAATACCCACATTATTTTGGAGCTGTGTGTGTCTAGCCTATTATTTTATACTCGGCCACATATACATTTTCTTAAACTGATGTATGGAGTTTGCATTCTTCAGATTCTTCTGTCGGATACTAAAATTCCACATGTTGACCCCTGTACAAAAATACTATTCCTTAATGCATTAGTTCTGACCACTTTCTTTTTAAACATATCTTTACCCCGAAAATCATAATTATTAACTTTTATTTCAAACAAACTCAGTATTTTGGCAGGTACACATTGTTTTTTTAACTTTAAACATAAAAATTCCAGTACTAAGATCAACTAAATCCAAAAATTTAATTGCCCTTAATTTTGGAAATATTTGTTTTGTGGATTGATTGTATGAAGATTGATTGTATGAAGAGTGTATGTGTTTGACTAGTAACTATGCTCCCTAGATTTCTAAACAATAGGTCGAATAAGGAATTATGAGGGAACAATATAGAATATACAATATAGCTGTGTTTAAAAAATACTTGACTTTGGTAGGATGGCTAATGATTTGGACAATTTACAGAGAACATACTGTAAGTTATGTGTGGTTTCCATGATAATACATGATTCAAAATGACTCCAAGAAATGTTATTTCATTTACTCTTTCAAGAACAACATCCTCAATTTTTAACTCAGAAATGTTTTCCAGGTTTCTATATCCAAATTTAGAAAAACTCAGAAATGCATGATTGGTGAATGTATATAAATGTACTTATATTTAAAAAAAAATGCATATATATACAGTGACGGTTTACTTTTCACGGTTTCGCTACTACACGGATTTGGATTGTGCATTGTGTTCTGCATTCTGATCGGCTAAAAAGTCACTTCCGTTTAATCCACTCGGGTCGCGGTGGGCGGGGCTAATCTCCGCAATTTAAAGCCTTCTGTTCTTATCGATGATTGAAATTATTATTTGACAGCACACTACAGAAGTTATTTGTTGAAAAAACGTTTCTAAAGTACTTTTATTTGTTAAAAAACAATTGATTTAGCCTGTTAAATGGTTTGTTCTTTCTTTTCAATGTATAATAGTGTATTTCATTGTATAATAATTGTAAAAAAATAAAGGTTTCTACTTCACGGGTTTTGCTTATCACGGGTTCTATTTGGAACGTAACCCACGCGATAATCAAGGGATCACTGTACTGGATTTATCCCACAATGGGAAGTTTGTTAATAATACACTTAAAAGCTCAAAAAGTTGATTTTGTATGATATAGACCATTTGTCATAATAAGTTTAACTAATTGCTTGAAACAGAGTGGGAGGAAGCAAATTTACAGTATATAATCCCAGGTGAGACTGTGGTTGTTTGGTTCTTCTATAGTGGTCAGAGTTCAAGTTTAATGATAGAGAGAGATAAATGCACTCAGTTTCACTTCAAACAAAAAACAGAAAACATAAGTTGCTTTTATTAGAGTTGGTCAACTTTGCTGAGCTTTCAGCTCTTGACATTTAATATTTTTTATCTGCGAAAAAGGTAAAGACAAATCTGTTTTATTTACCATCTAAAAAAATCAGTACAATGACTTTCTAAAAGTATAGAAATCTGACGGTAATTTCATTCAAATGTACATTTTTCTTACATAAGCTTCAATTTTGAACTCACCAGAAGTTGTCCGTCTGTACGTCTCACAAAGTCAGGATTCACCTGAAACTGGGATGAGAGGAAGAGCACAAAGGTTACAGAGGGCGTGTTCGGACTCTGAACACGGAAAGAAGGCCATAAGCTGAAGCTCATCCCATAAAACAACCACAGTCTCTCCTGATTTCCCTTTTTGACATCTCAAAACATCCATTTAGCTTCCAACAGGAACTGTAAAGCAAATTAATACAAACTTTTAACTTCAATCTTGGTGTCCAAATGGGGATTGAATTATTAAAAGGTGAGACTGATAAATACCAAAAAATGAACGATTGATTTTGTAAAGACATCCTCAGCTGTGTTTTCTGCAAAATTTGATTTCCTAAATAACAAAAACAAGTAAGTTTGACTCATATATTTAGTCTAGATGTTAAAAAATATATTAATAAACAATATAAATCAGCTTAGAAAAGTGAAATGTTACTGGCAACTGATCAAAAAGCTTAAGCCTGGAGAACCCAACAACAATTGTTTAAAGGGTTCAAAGGTTAAACACATTTGGTTTTTGTGTTCATTTTTGATAGCAGCAGATAACAGCAGCCATAAAATAAAAAATAAAAAATATTAAATGAAGATAAACCACAAGAGTCAAATTTGACCCTGTGGTCAAGAAGTTTGAATCCGGGATGACTCTTTTAAAAAACAACATTTCCAACAGACAGAGTTTTGGGCTCCAAAGCCTTTCAAAGACTTTTCTCAGAATGTTCACCCACAGTCTCAGACAGATTCAAGATGCAGGGTGGTGCAGTGGTTGGTGGTCCTCAGAGTGGATATCCACTCTGAGGACCACCAACCACTGCACCACACACACACACACACACACACACACACACACACAGTGGAGAGATATCCCTACTGGGACTCGTCTGTATGGAGTTTGCATGTTCTCCCTGTGCATGCGTGGTTTTCTCCGTACACTCTGGCTCCCCCCCCCCCCCTCCAAAAACCTGCTTCATAGCCTCTAAAATGTGTCCCTAGGTGTGTGTGTGTGGGGGGGGGAGGGGGTGATTGTGTGCCCTGTGATGGGCTGACGACCTGTCCAGGGTGTTTCCCGCCTTTGCTCAACAGTGGCTGGAAACCCTGTGACCCTAAAAGGAATATAGAAAATGGATGGATGGATAATGATTGACAAGCTCACTGCATTTATGCCCAGCCAGCATAAACCAAAGGGCAGTCCAGGTCCAGTTACAATCTCTGTTCTAATAATGTTTTATTGCTTAACTTGAAGCCAGACGTTGCTCTAAATTAAAAAAATTAAAAATGCTCTAAATTGCTCTAAGTCGATTGAGTGCTAGTTCATACGTGTTCAATAATGGGTTTGTTTTGATTGGCAGGTGGGTACAGCAATAAGAACTCAACAAGGCTCTCACTTTACTTTGTCAGAACGACATTAACCCTTGTGCTATCCTAGGCACCTTAACATTGGGAGTTGGGTCATCTAGACCCACTAGACAGTGCTCTGAACCTTTTTTCTTCAATGATTTGTGATCTTCACTGGTGTCCATGGATTACATGAAATCTTTCCACCTTTATCCACCTTTGTCATGGTAGGGAGAACACGTCAATGGAAGGGTGGGGTCATAGGATAGCACAAGGGTTACAGGGGAGCAGAGATGCCCCGCCCACTTTACCTTTCAAAATCCTATAGGTGACATTAGAGAATATTGTTCCAGTCAGTGTAAATGAAATCCAACTTTTGATAATTTGTATTATGATAACACCAAATTGTTTACAACCAATGGTTGCAATGATAAATGAAGAAGCCTCAAAACCAGCAGATGACAACGACTTTATATCGATCATTTCTTCATGTTGTAACATCGGGAGCAAATACCTCCTGATCCTCAGTAATAAATGAAAAGCTGAGGCTTTTATTGATGAAGTTAGTTCAAATGAGGCCAGACATTTTATGAACATGCAGTTATGATAAGGTTCAGAGCACTGTTTAGTGGGTCTAGATGACCCAACTCCCAATTTTAAAGTGCCTAGGATAGAACAAGGGATAATCAGTGCCATAAGTCATCAGATGATTAGGTCCAATAAAACTTTCAGATCAGAAACTGAACGCTGAAGCGCCACAATCAGCCGTGACCTTCAAGCAGTTGGTCTGCAGAGAAAGACTTGTTCTTTTCATTTAGATAAATAGAATATCAACCAGGAGGCTCTGAGGAGTTCTGTGGTCACGCTCCATCTGCAGAACTTTGACCCAGATCCTGGATTTCAAATGTGAAAGGAGTGAAAAAAGTGACTTCAAAGATATAAATACTGTTTCATTCCTCTGCAGATCAACGGTCACATTTATTGGTTTATGATTAACTTAATCCAGGTTATGAAAAAAACAAAGACATGGAAGGATTTAAAATTAAAGTCTGCAGACCATCAAAAAATGGAAATATGGGAAGATAATTACACTAAAAAGGCCTTTTTGGCTTTGGCTGATTCTGCTGATTTGACGTTACAGCCGTGATGACAGTGAACGCATCAGGCGCCTGCAACAAACTCAGAGTATGAATGCATGTTTTCAAATCCTAGAGACAGAAAACAAACCTGCTGTTTGGAATATTTGTAAAGCAATATTGATGCTTGAAGGAGGTCAAACATTTACAACCATAAATTCATCTTCATCTCCAAACAGGAACAGTTCTGCTGGTTTATCTCTAGTGGACATCAGAGGTCTGCAGTGAGAATCAGAAAAACAATCCAGGAAATCATATTTTATTCCAAATACAGAATCATTTTCTCATGAATCTTATTCATATATTGTGTGCCTCACAAATGTATAACAAACTTAACAAATATTTCAAATACAGCAAATTTAAAGCATAATTTATGGCTAAATGAAGAGTGAAAGATATTATTATGAATGAGACGGAAAAAACAGTCAAAAGATTTCAGGTCCAATCAGTGTCTTTATTAACGTGAACAGATTGATAGAACAGTAGAATATAGATCAGCTTCCTTCCTCTCATCATTGTTGAACAGTGAACAGAAGCAAAAACTAAAACTTAAACATTCAAAAACTCTGAATAATCTCCATCTGCTCTTTCTTTCTTCCAACACACTTGAAGACTCAATGATCTGAACCTGAACTGATCAAATCTCTTTTTCTCTAAAATAGTCATCATTTAAACCCAAATCCCTCTGAGCCCAAAACCAAACGGTGAAGATGGTTTACAGAACTGGAAGCGTTTTTCTGGTAGTTGGGGTGCTGAACAGCTCAGGAGGCTCATGTGAAGGTGATGAGGTATTCTGGGTACGCCTGCATGTCATTGAACACCACAAACATGGTTGGGGAGCTTGTGTTATCCGTCACGCTGTCGTACAGGTCAGCTGACTGCCCAGATTTGGAGGGAGGGATAATCATGCCAGAACTTCCCTGGGTGAAATCCCCGACCAGAACCCGGGCCTGGTACATGCGCTTGTGCCCCTGGTTGTCGGGTTGGGCGTAGTTCTGAGCCGAATAGGCGGGATTCACGGCGAAGTAGGAGCCGTTCCCGAACATCGCACCTGCACAAAGGTCAGAGAATAAATCAGAGATCAGATGTTTGGTTCACATTCATGTAGCACAACTATCATCTGGGCTCAAAGCCTGAAACAAAAGGGAATATTTGAATGGTTTTAAATGTTTGCTGCAACGCTTTCTGCCTCTTAGCCTCTGCAGGTGTCAAAAAAGGAAACTCCATGACCACCAGAGAAAGGCTGAAGACGTTTTTTTTTGTCTGCATAGCTCGAGGGTTACGGTTTCAGACCTCTGAACTGAAGCCTCATGCTTGGATTTGACTCAACTACAGTTGCTGCTGTTTCCCAGCAGATGGCGCACTTTGAAGACGCTGGCCTTGTAGCTGTGAAATGATGCAATGTGGATTTAATTAGTTTGACTAAAGCACAACGCGCTCTGTTTAGCAGCTTCTAAACTCCTGAGTTGGTGTTCATAAATCATTTTTCCAACATGTCTGGACAGTTTGAGACATTCATCAGGCCTGTGAGTCGGAGCTGCAGCTCCATCGTTTGGTGAATTCAGGAGGAAAAGCTG
>JAUDJI010000048.1:0-66774 GCA_037389245.1 Oryzias sinensis | reverse complement strand
TTTATCCGCCGTCATCAAAATCTCAGACTCCGTCTCACTTCCGTCTCAAGTGTCGCGCTTTCTTTTTTTTTTCTCCACGCGTTTCCATGGTGACTCCAGAAATCGGCGATCTATTGAGAATGTCTTTATGTACCTGCTGTGCACGAGCATTAACCCAGGGTTACCAAGTCGGGCGTAATTACGCCAACTCATATCCGGTCTTTTGGAACCGACATACCCCGAGTAAGCAAGTTCAGGCGGATTTCAGCCAGAGTTCAGGCTTAAAGTCAGGCTAGTTTAAACGTGCTTCCTGGAATACCCCCCTGTTCTCTGTCTTTAGTTCAGGAAACAAACATCCTGCAGCTCCTGACAGTCATTTCACCTCCAACTAGAAGCCCCGCCCCCTTTTTCATGGTGCCCTTTGTTTAGTCACGAGGCGTTGAACGTCGGCGAAAATCGCCGGCGAAATTCGTCCCGGTGTGTACGGGCCTTTACTGTCTTAGCATATATCAGGATATCTTGACATGTGCATCGTGATATGTATTGTATTACCAGACTTTTACTATTAGACACCCATAAACACATGTAATGGAATGGACAGATAGAACTTTATGCACTGTCACACAGTAGTCAGAAGGGGGCATTTTACCAGACTGTTTCACTGCAGATCAGTCTGTTCATGATCTGAGTTCAAAAGTTCAACATGGAAGATAATCTGATGATCCTCCAGAACAGGAGAAATTAGTTTTTAATAAAACAATTGTTCTTTTTCTTTAGGATCCAACAGAGACCTGGATCTGGATCTGGATCCAGTTGTGGATCCTTCAGGAGTGACAGATCAAAGTGTACTAATCCAGACTTCAAAGACATCCGTTCAGCAGTGGAACAGTGAGTGTTTGTCAGAGTTTTTGGAGGCTGGATTCTAGTTCAGATGATCAACAGTTGTCAGATGAAGGACTTGAGGTCTGGTTCAGTTCTGGATCTCTCTGATCAGACTCACTTGGAGCATCATGTGTGTGATGAGATCTTTTCAGTTGAGTCTTCTGAGAGTCTCTGAGAGACATCAGAGATGTTGGAGAAGAAAACATGTTGACTGCTGACTCTGACTGACAGCAGCTCCAGTCTAATGAGAAGAATCACTGCAGACTCCTAGGATTCAGATTTTCATGCTTTCCAAACATCACATTGTTCTAGTTTGACTTTCTGCTCTCAGAATTTCTACATTTCTACATGGAGAATTGGAATCAGCTTTTCTAGAAAAAAGTCTGGATTAACTGACAGAAAATGCTGAAAGCTGGAAACTGTTGATCCAAACATGTCATGTTATTCCAGACTAAACAGCTCAGTCTGTGTTCATGTCAAAGTCCATCAGCTGTTCATGAAGAAGCAGATCCTCCAACACTCTGATGGTTTGGTGTTTGCAGAGGTCAACAGGTCACACAGAGAGTCCAGTCTGCAGCCTCCAGCTGTGGATCCTTGAAGAGTGACCGGTCCAAAAATATTCCTCCAGCATTCAGAATTGAACCAGGACCTTCAGACTCACAGTGAGAAGCAGTTTCTAGTGAACAAAGCAGAGTTCAGCTCTCAGCAGGAACAACAATGTTCTCATCAAGATCATCAGCTGATCCATCCAGGAAGGTCAACCATCTGCTGTGAGGGCTTTAGGTCTGAGAGAAAAGAAAAGAGTTGGACAACTCTGGAGGACACAAAGTTCAGTCTGTGAGGATGAAGCAAACAGCTGAACTTTTCTCTGAGCTCAGTCCAGACATGAGCTCCAAACACAGCTAACGCATCATTTAGACCTTCAGATGGACTAGATCTGCTCTGGTTTCACCTGGAAACACATTTGCTCACATTCAGCACAGTCTGGATCCCAATATCTGAGTCTGAAGATCAGAGTTGATCTGCTCCATGATCAGAGTTAGTCTGGAACTTCCCACTGACTGCTTTGATTGTTGTTCAGTAACGTTTCTCCTTAGTGTCCACAGAGAAAAGAAGAGGAGCGGACCCCAGTCTGCAGAAAGACCCAGAGCTGGTGAGTCAGAGCCTGATCATCTGCTGATGGATTCTTCTGGAAACATGTGGAACACTCATGAAGGAGCTTTCTTCTCTGCTCTTTCAGCAGATGTTGGTCTGCAGGAGATGTTTGGAGAACATCAGATCAGTCTGAGGAGCAGAAGTGAACATGTGGCTGAAGGAACTGAAGAAGCAGGAAGAGAAACACTCCTCAACAGGGTCTACACTGAGCTCTACATCACAGAGGGACTGAGACCAGAGGCTCACACCCAACATGAGGTGATGCAGCTGGAGACCACCACCAAGACCAACCAGCTCCATGACACTGCAATCAAGAACCCAGACATCTTCAAAGTCCTCCCTGACCAACACAGATCCATCAGAGTGGTTCTGACCAGCGGAGTTGCTGGAGCTGGAAAAAGCTTCTCAGTGCAGAAGTTCACTCTGGACTGGGCCGAGGGCTTGGAGAACCAAGACATCAGTGCTGTGGTTCCTCTGTCATTCAGGGAGATGAACTTGATCAGAGATGAGCAGCACAGTCTTCTCACTCTGATCCAGCTGTTCCATCCAACACTCCAGAAGATCCCAGCAGAACAGCTGTCTGTCTGCAAACTTCTGTTCATCTTTGATGGTCTGGATGAAAGCAGACTTTCTCTGGACTTCAACAACAGTCCGCTGGTGTCTGATGTCACACACAAGTCCTCAGTCAACGTGCTGCTCACTAACCTCATCCAGGGACGTCTGCTGCCCTCAGCTCTGGTCTGGATCACTTCCAGACCTGCAGCAGCCAATCAGATCCCTCCTTCATGTGTGGACAGACTGACAGAAGTCCGAGGCTTCAATGATGCTCAGAAGGAGGAGTACTTCAGGAGGAGGTTCCCAGATGGAGAGCTGTCCAGCAGAATCATCTCCCACATCAAGGGATCCATGTCCCTCTACATCATGTGTGAAGTTCCAGTCTTCTGCTGGATCACTGCTGTTGTTCTGGAGAACCTGCTGACCACAGAGCAGAGAGGAGAGCTGCCCACCACCCTGACTGACATGTACTCCCACTTCCTGATGGTCCAGACAAAGAGGAAGAAGAACAAGTACCAGCAGGAACATCAGACAAGTCCACAAGAGCTGCCAGAGACTGACAGGGAAGTTGTTCTGAAGCTGGGGAGGCTGGCATTTGAACATCTGGAGAAAGGAAACATCATGTTCTACCAAGAAGACCTGCAGCAGTGTGGTCTGGATGTCACAGAGGCCTCAGTGTACTCTGGAGTTTGTACTGTGGGATCTTCCAGAAACCAGTCTACAGCTTTGTTCATCTGAGCGTTCAGGAGTTTCTGGCTGCAGTCTACATGTTCCACTGTTACTCCAACAGGAAGGTAAAGGTCATTGAGGACTTCCTGGAGGACTTCATGTATGACCTATCCCTGGATGAGTTTCTGAGTAGAGTCATGGAGAAATCCCTGCAGAGTCAAACTGGACACCTTGACCTGCTGGTTCGCTTCCTCCATGGTCTCTCTGTGGAGTCCAACCAGAGACTCTTAGGAGGCCTGCTGGGTCAGACAGAGAAGAATCCAGAAACCATCCAGAGAGCCATCAACAACCTGAAGGAGATCAACAGTGGAGGAGTGTCTCCTGACAGAAGCATCAACATCTATCACTGTCTGATGGAGATGAAGGACCTCTCAGTTCATCAGGAGATCCAACAGTTTATAAAGTCACAGAGCAAATCAAAGAAGAAACTCTCAGAGATCCACTGCTCAGCTCTGGCCTACACTCTGCAGATGTCAGAGGAGGTTCTGGATAAGCTGGACCTGAACCAGTTCAACACATCACCTGGTGGTAAACGGAGACTGATCCCAGCTGTGAGGAACTGCAGAAAGTTCATGTGAGTCCAGAAGTGATAGTGATGATAAATCAGATCAGTGTTCAGATTGATTTACAAAGAATGAAAGGTTTGAAAATGATCAGAAATTAAAAGCATGAAAGAAGAAAATCAGTTTTTTTTTAACACTCAAATGATATTTTAGCCAAAGAGTAAAGAAGGTTCATATTTGTCCAAAGCAGACGGTCCAGAATGAAAGGATGTCTTCATTTCCACAATGTCAGTCATTCTAGAAGCACATTTCTAGAATGCTCTTTCTTCTGTTCATCATATTCTTTCTAGAGAAATCATTGATCTGTGAATGAAACAGTTTGATGACTAAAAGAAAAAACTGAAGCAGAAACTTGGTTTCTGAGGCTGTTCAAATTCAGACATGGTTGATTCTTTTCACACATCGTATTTTTACCACCACAGGGCGCACCGGGTTGTAGGGGGCAGTCTCAGTTATGGGTATTTTTTCTGTTTATGACACAAACAAAAGGCGCACTGGGTGTTAAGGCGCGGTAAAACATGCATGCTAATGTTGAACTTTTCCTGCCATGACGTTTCTGACTGCCGGGGAGATCCTCTCCAGGGCCGACAGCGGATCTTCCCTCGGCGGTTCACTTCCCTGTTCAGACCCTCAGAGCCTCCAGAGCGGGTTAATAATGGAATCGGTTTCTGCTTTTTGGAGAAAAAACTTTTTTTTAATTGCTGTTCTCCGTTACTGAGTAACACAAACTGAATGCGCTCAGACCCACACTTAGCTGAATGTCTGCCCTCCTTTTGCAAATGGGAGAGCGGAGCACGCGGGAACTCAGTGCACACACATTTCAGTACACACACACATTTCAGTACACACATACACACTCATTGTGGAAAAAAGTAGTGGGAGAAAAACTGAGTTGGTTCTCATGCCGACTTCTACTACTCCTCTGCTAAAGTCCTACAACTACACATTAGGCGCACCGCCCCATGGGGCGCCCCCTACAGTTTGGAGAAAATTTAAGACTTTTAAGTGCATCTTGTAGTCGGGAAAATCCGGTACCTGGCATGTTTCGGCAGACATCTTCTTAGTCATAGTCAAGGAGAACTCTGACTCTGACTCTACACAATGAAGCTTAGCATCACAGCTAACTTGTAAACCTCCACAGGTTCTGGTTCCTCCATAGAAACAGTCACTTTAGCCTCTTTCTACCAAGAAGACCTTCTGGAAAGTTCTACCTGAAGGTTGGTGCTGCTGTAGTTCTGTTGATGATGGGTTCTGTTCATGACGAGAGACATGGACCTGAGGAGGAAACTGCAAGAACACCAGCTGATCCATCCAGGATCTTCAAGTTCTGCAACAGAACAGGAAGATAAACTGTTGTTTACAGCTTCAGAGCTGAAAACATAAAAATATCCTTTTGAAATGAAAACAGAAAACTCCCAGAAAACTGGATCAGAACCAACATTTATGACATGTCAACATTCAATCATCATCATCGTCATCACCTTAGTCATGGTCAGAGTGACAGCTGTCAGTCTCTGTGATCCAGATGTTCTACTGTGAACTTTGGAGTTCAGACCTCAGATCACTGACAGACTGAGGTTAGCGTTAAGCTCCATGGAGCTCCACCTTCTCTCCTCCAGCTGCAGATGAAAGAAAGATGAAGGTCTGAGAGAGACTGATGAGGAGGACTGTTTCATGATTAAGATGAAGCTCTGATGAAGAGAGAAATGTCCAACTGGAACTTCATCACAGCCTGAATTCATCACCTGTTTCTGTCTTTCTTTCTCTTCACAGACTTACAGGATGTGAACTCTCAGAGACTCATTGTGAAATTGTGGCCTCAGCTCTGAAGTCCAACCCGTCCCACCTGACAGAACTGGACCTGAGCAGAAACATCCTGGAGGATTCATCCATTGTGGTTCTGTGTTCTGGACTGGAGAGTCCAAACTGCAGACTGCAGACTCTGAGGTCAGAACATTGAAGCTGCTGGTTGGTTCATTTCTACATTTGTAGTTCTTCACTGAAGCTGAAAGGTTTGGATTCAAAGATTTTCTGGATTTTCCAGGACATCTTGAACATCTTGTATTCTTTGAAGAGTCTGCAGTGGAAGAAAACAGTTGCTTAAATTTTCTGTAGAACAAAGATGTTTCCATGACAACAAAAGGTTCAGCTGTTGAAACATTTGACAAATTTCTGAGTTTAAAGAGTCAGAAAACAATCAAGAACTCAAAATAATGACAGACTTGTCCAGGGGTCGGCAACCCAAAATGTTGAAAGAGCCAAATTGGACAAAAAAACAAAAAACAAATATGTCTGGAGCTGCAAAATATTAAAAGCCTTATAATGAAGGCAACACATGTAATATGTATCTATATTAGCTATATTAGCCTACTATCAAAATGACTTAATTGCTACAAATACATAATGAGCATTATTAACTATTAAATGTTTATTTGTGCATTCTGCGCAGAACGACGCGTCACGTGGCTGCTCTGTTGTGCAAGTTTAACTTCATTACATATCAATGAATGATGTTTCATTGCTTTGATAAAATGAAAGAAATGTAATAAAGAAATCTGATTTTTGATGTCATTTTTATTTTGAGGATTCGAACACAAAGCAATCAAATAGAACGTGCATGTCCCATGACAGTCAGCAGGCGCCGCGAATGACAGAACAGCTTCAAGCATTCGCGGCGCCTGGAGACTTTCATTCAGCTCGTTTAGATGGCTTGTCAGTCACATCCACCAAAAAGTGCAGCTTTTCCAGCCAATCAGCATCTTCCAGTTGCGGGTAGTTCAGGTCTTTGCTTTTCAGGAATGTTTTCACGTGTTCGAAACAGACGACAAAGTGATGCTAAACGTCCCCCCTGGACAGCCATCGGACTGTGTTAAGTAGCAGGAGATCAGATTATTCGCTTTCAACTTCATCAAGCAATGCACGGAACTGACGGTGGTTCATTTATATCAGCCACCTGTTTAACGGTCCGCTAAAAATAAAAAAAGAAGCCCTGCTGGTAGAAACGTGTGTCGTGAACTATGACACTCGTGAACTCGTGAACTTTAAATGAATTCTCTGGGCTATTGGCTGAAATCCTGCTTAAATATGATCGATTTCTTATTGTTGGAGATTTTAATATACACGTGTGTTGTCCCGACCATACAATGTCTAAGGACTTTTTAAGTCTTATTGACTCTTTTAATCTTGTTCAGCATGTGTCTGAACCCACGCAGGAACGTGGACACACACTTGATCTGGTGCTAACATATGGGCTCTCTGTTTCTAACCTGGTGATATGTGATGCAGTGTTTTCAGATCATATGCCTGTTTTATTTGACATCACTCTGCCCTGTAACACCTGTAGGCCTCCAGCTCCGGCTCGGTGGGTTCGTATCATCAACCCTTCCACTGCAGCTCTTTTTACTGCTTCTTTTAATCAAACCAGTGTCATCCCACAGTCCACATGTTATAATACGGATGACTCAGCTCCTGGTTACACTCCACCTGCCTTACAGTACTGGATGTAGTGGCTCCACTTAAATCCAGGCAGCCTAAAGTAAAAACTGAGCCGTGGTTGAACAACGTAACTCGTGCTGCTAGACGTGAGTGCAGAAAAGCTGAACGGAAGTTTAAAAAGGACACGCTACATGTGTCACTACAGATGTTGAAGGCCAGCTGGTGTCATTATCAGGCTACTGTAAAAGAGGCAAAAAGGGAACATCTGTCAAATGTTATCCTATTAAACCGACACAAGCCCTGTGTCCTGTTTGCACCATAGATGCAGCTCTTAATGCCCCCAAGTCTGTCTGTGTCCAACTCACTCTGGAGACATGTGAAACCTTCCCTAGGTTTTTTTGTGGACAAGGTGAATAATGTTAGGGCCCTCATATCACCACCTGGTTTTGACCCCTCTGTTGTTGTGTCTTGCCCTGTAACCTTTGAGCAGTTTGAACCAGTGACTCTGTCCGTTTCATATGAGACTGTGAAACACTTGAAGCCCTCAGGATCCCCCTCTGATGCGGTTCCATCCCGATTATTTAAAGAGGTCATCACTACTCTGGGACCTGCGGTTCTTGCTGTTGTAAACGGCAGCCTTTCCTCCGGTGTGTTTCCTAGAAACTGTAAACATGCTACAGTGCAGCCACTGATCAAGAAGCCTAACCTGGATCCCTCCGTGCTGTCCAATTTTAGACCCATTTTTAAACTCCCTTTCCTCTCGAAGATTCTGGAAAAAAATGTGTATGTCCAATTAAAGGATTTTTTAGATGAAAATGGCAACCTTGAGGTTTTCCAGTCTGGCTTCAAATCTCTACACAGCACAGAGTCAGCTCTGCTCAGGGTGTTCAACGACATCCTCTTAGCTACAGATGCTGGGGACCATGTGGTTCTGGTACTACTGGATCTTGCGGCTGCCTTTGACACACTGGATCACAACATCTTGATCTCCCGGTTACAGCAACTTGTAGGCATCCGTGGCACTGCTCTGCAGTGGTTCAGGTCATATCTAGAAGATAGAACATTTTGTGTAAACCTCAATAATGTTCAGTCTTCCTCTGCTCCTCTACTGTATGGGGTCCCGCAGGGTTCAGTCCTTGGGCCTCTGCTGTTCTCCCTTTACTTACTCCCCCTGGGTTCCATTCAAAGAAAGCATAACTGTGCTTTTCATTGCTATGCGGATGATACCCAGATATACATGCCAATAACAAAGAAGGACGCCCACTCCATCAGCCCTTTAATTAAGTGCTTGGAGGAATTGAAAATCTGGATGGCTCTTAATTTTCTCCACCTCAATGAGGAAAAGACAGAGGTGATTGTCTTCAGTCCCAGTGGTAACAGTGAGTCACACCCTATAGCTCTGGGTTCTCTCACTCAATCTGTTAAATCTACTGTCACAAACTTAGGAGTGAAGATGGACAATGGTTTTAATTTGGACAAGCAGATCAGTTCAGTGGTGAGATCCAGCTTCTTTCAGTTAAGACAGCTTGCCAAAGTCAAATCGTTTTTATCAAGAAAGCACTTTGAGACAGTAATCCACGCCTTTGTTACAACTCGGCTGGATTACTGTAACTCTCTTTACTTTGGTTCCCCTCACTCATCCGTGTCCCGTCTCCAGCTGGTGCAGAACGCTGCTGCATGCTTGTTAACTGGAATGTGGAAGAGAGAGCATATTACACCAGTTCTGGCTTCTCTCCACTGGCTGCCTGTCCATTTTAGAGTTTGTTTTAAAATTCTTTTATTTGTTTTTAAGTCTTTAAATGGTCTTGCTCCGCCCTACCTCTCTGAGCTGCCTTCCTGCTCGCTTAGATCAGCTGACCAGCTGCTCCTAGATGTGCCAAGGACACGGCGGAAACTCAGAGGGGATAGGGCATTTGCTGTTGCTGGCCCCAGCTTGTGGAATGCACTCCCTATGCAGGTTAGGCAGGCCCGTTTGTGACGTTGCCACAAATAGCATGCTGAGCACTGTTTTATGTATTTTGTTATGAATCCCTGCAGGGGCAAAATACTTGCTATGTATGCTAATGTACTTTATCTGGACAGAGCTTTATGTTTCGGGACTGTTAAGAATGGACTTTGGTGAATGAGGAAAAGCAGCATGCCCCTTTAAGAAGAGGCGGATCTACGAGAGGGAGGCTGCCAATGACGCAAAGGCAGCAAGGGCAAACAGCTGATGCTTTAAAAAAAAGAAAGACCGGGGGTATTCCAGAAAGCAGGTTATACTAGCTCTCACGGTAAGTTTGAGGCTAAGGAAGTTGATAACCTCAGTTTTCGGTTCCAGTAATGGAGATATGTTTCAGGGTAGGTCAAGTTGCCATGGCAACTCATGCTCTGAACATAACCTGGTCGGGAGCAGGTTTAGTTGAAGGTTAGTTTGTTTACAGAGAGGTGAAGCAGCATGGCGTGTCCATTTGAAGATGATTTAGTGGATGAAGAAGCTCAGATAATACTTTTTCTTCCATGAGAGGGTGATAAAACCACATATGGATGTTGGAAAGATAAACTTTTTTACTTTGATCAAACTTAATTATTTGTTTCAGTTAAAATAAATCATTTTTTTGTAAGTCGGTTTAAAAATTACACGTAGTTTTCAGACGGTTATTTTACTTTCATTCAAAGTAATTCAATAAAGAAGGTGTAACTTTGGTGCTGCTGATAGAGCGGCACCGCAAAGGAATGTGGGATATCATTCCCTTTGCCTGTCTGGATGGATTTGGGTTTAAGTGGGGGTTTTTGACCAAGTGTGTTTAGTTGTTTAGCTGTTTTACTGTGTTTTGCCATGCTTCGCCGAGTTATTTTGTCCTACTATGCTTACGTCTCTGTACCATGAGTGAGAGTAAAGGAGAGAATGATGAGTTTATATAGCACCACTACCACCTTAGCCTGTCATGACAATGATGGAAAATTCTACAATTAATTTTTGCACTACATTTTTTTCCGTTCTTTTTATTGTTATAAAAATGAGCATATCTGCCGGCTCAAACTTAGACATATGAAAGTTCAAGAAATATAAGTAATTAAGATGGAAAAAAGATTAATGGAGTAATGTGACATTCAGTTAGATAAATACGTTTATTTGAGTTGTATAAACAATTATTGAGTTTGAATAAATTTAACTAAATTATTTAAATTATTTTTCAGCCGTGTTACTTTTTTGATGGACTTATAATTTCTATCCGCCGTCATTAAAATCTCAGACTCCGTCTCACTTCCGTCTCAAGTGACGCGCTTTATTTTTTTTTTCTCCACGCGTTTCCATGGTGACTCCAGAAATCGACGATCTATTGAGAATGTCTTTATGTACCATGCGTTAACCCAGGGTTACCAAGTCGAGCGTAATTACGCCAACTCATATCCGGTCTTTTGGAACCGACATACCCAGAGTAAGCAAGTTCAGGCGGATTTCAGCCAGAGTTCAGGCTCAAAGTCAGGCTAGGTTAACCATGCTTCCTGGAATACCCCCCTGAGTTGTCTTTCTTTGTTTAATGTTTATGCTGCACGCACCTGTTTTTCTTAATTTAAGCAGTTAATATTTTGAATTGCTTTATTGTACTCTTTTCCAACATTAAGTTTGGAAAAGTTGTTACACGTTCATTGGATGATTTTAAATCCAAGTTAAAAACTCACCTTTTCTCCCTGGCTTTTAACTCAGTGTGAGTTGATGTTTTTATTGGTTTTATTTATTTATTTTTAATTGGTTTTATTTATTTTATTTAATGTATCAATTTTTATTGATTTTATTCTGTTTGTTTTAGTTTGTTGTTTTGTTTTTATTCTGCATTGTTCAGCACTTTGGTCAGCTTCTGCTGTTTAAAAGCGCTTTATAAATAAAGTTGAATTGACTTGACTTGACCATGACGCAAATCTCTGTTGACAGAAATGCAGAAATGTTGAAGTTTAATATTATAATGACTCGGCTGAACCGTCACCTAAGCGAAGTAGAAGCAGCCACATCAATTCACACCGCACAAATCTGGACAGTCTCAGAGACAATTAATAGCAGGACAAGCAATCTCCTTCCCAGTAGCAAGGCCATACGTGTAAGCACACCCACATACAGCCCAAACAGCAAGGACCTGACTTCAGTTCACAACACTCTTACTCAAGGTTTTACCCCAAAACTCCCACTTCCCATAAGCCTTAGGGGCTGTAGTGGCGGTCATGTGCATTTTAGGTCTGTTATCTGCAGGGGATTGTGGGACGCAGTTTCATGTTCTAATTAGGGATCAGCATGAGCGTTTCTGTTTGCCCACGTTTCTTTTCACACGGCAGTTTTGTTGTTCCACCTTAGTTTATTCTTCCTGTTAAGTTTGTTTCTTTTTGTTGTACCATGAGTGTGGAAGGGGGAGAGGTTGATTAGTCCTGTGAAATGTTCAATGTGGTATGTGATTGGAAAAACTGGGACTTGTTATGTTGAACAGGGGAGTATGCACTCAGTAAAAAAATACATTTTTCTCCCCCCATCTTTTTACATTTTCAATCATTTTTGAAAATGCTCGAGGGAGCCACCAGGGGGGCGCAGAAGAGCCGCATGCGGCTCCGGAGCCGCGGGTTGCCGACCCCTGGACTAGTCATACTGATCAAACCTCATAGAATTATGTCTCATATTTTACACTAGACCATAAAATGCAATTTGCCTTTTTTCTCCTGTATTTCCTGCTTCTGCTCAGTGAACGAACACACCACCCTCATATTCCTCAGCATGTTCACAGCTGCAGCAAGTCAATGATCAGGATGGGGTTCATGTTATCAATAAACCCTCGAGACGATCACAGTTGCAGACAAAGCCAATCAACATTAGTCTGAACTAAACGCGCCATTGTAAAAACTACTGGCGTCCTTATCAAGTGCCACCGGCCGCCAGCCGCCCAATTCCCTGCATTTGTTTTGCTCAATCCTGCATTGCTATGTGCAGCACACAAAACAAAATGACATATTACTGACATACACAGTTGTATTATTTACATCAAAACTTTAGCCGTGTTTACATGTGGAAAATGTCTTTGAGCGGATCAAAGATCGGATTAGAATTGAACTGTGTACATGGACCCAGAAAAACGTTATCAGATTAGAACAAACTTTTAAATATGGAACATTTTCCATCGCAATAAATCGCATTGACATGTGCAAATGTTCTAAAATGTTCGTATTGACATGACATGTTCTAAAATACCGAAAACTAGCATAGAAGAATAATTATTGAGTTCTGTTGTAAACAAAGAAAGCTGCAGCATAGAGACGATCTTGTAAACATAATTGAATTATCGTTATGATTATTATGAAGTGCATGTTTGCTCATAATTTTCTAAAACTGTGCGGCCAGTGCTTTATTCTAGGCAGCTTGAACCCAGAAGAATGGATAGCATTAGGCTAATACGTGCTAACAACATTTAGCTGTGGATGAACTTAAACTCTGTGCGGCTAATGCAGCAATGTGCCTCTTAGATGTAAATATGTGGGAATAACTTTAGCCTTTATTTTGTCTGGACACCAGTGGAAACACAACACCCAAGAATCCTCACTAATGAGTACCGTATTTTCACGACCATAAGTCGCTTAAAAGTTTTTAATTTTCTCCAAAATGTACGGAGCGCCCACCTTATTCTTCTCTGCTTCTGCTGGACTCTTCTGATCTGCTGCTGTTGCTTCACATCTTTGGACTTTTTCTAAACTTTCTGATCTTCTTCAGCTCTGAACTCTTTAGAAGAAGTGAAGGAGGAAAAACAGGAACTTTGTCTTTAAACTCAACTCTTTGTTCTGGATTCAGGTTGATGAACTGCAGTTTGTCAAAGTCCAGCTGTGATGCTCTGGTCTCAGCTCTGAAGTCCAACCCGTCCCACCTGACAGAACTGGACCTGAGCTCCAACAACCTTCAGTATTCAGATGTTAAGAAACTCCAGAATCTGGTGAAGAGTCCAAAGTCCAAACTGCAGACTCTGAGGTCAGTAGAGGGTTGGAGTCAGTCCAGCTGCTTCCAGATGTTTGGTCCTAAAGTTAGTCTGAGAGCAAAGATGCAGAGTTTCCTGTGAAGCTGCAGCTTCTCAGTGAAGCTCTGAGGAGAATGATGACAAGCTTCAGGACAACAGTCAGCCAATCAGAGCAGCAGAAGCTCCAACAGGTGAAGATGACAGGAAGCTGCTGCTCTGAACAGGACTGAAGCTCCTGCTGCTCTTTCTGCTGCTGTGCTGCATCACTGACTGACAGACCAGGATCAGGAGACACTCCTTCTTCTCTGTCTCTACACTTTCTCTCTGCAGGTGGAAGGGAAGGAGCCTGTCTGTCTGATGTTCCTCCTGGAGGAGCAGAGAGGAGCAGCAGCAGCTGGTCTGCAGAGATGTTGTGACTGGACGGTGTTCCTGGAGGTGGAGAGCAGAGTGATGGAGGAATCAGAGGAAGTGGAGATGAGTGTCAGAGCTGCAGCAGGAACTGATCTGAGATCAGCTCCACTGTCTCTCTCAGCATCAAGTGGACAGTTATTGTGCTGCAGCTCCCCCGGTGGACTGATAGAGAACTGCACTTCTTCTTCTCGTTCTAACTTTGGCTGTGTCCAAATTCCTACCCTAATCCCTAACTACCAAAACCCTATATAGTGTGGCACTATATAGTTCCTATTATTTTAAAAGCAATTCGGACACCATGCTCACTACTGTTCTATTTCGGGTGTTTTCATATGGTGCTTTACACAAAAACAAAGTGGCGCATTTCTGCCACCACCTGGTCTGGAGGGGAACTACTTCTATTTAACGCGGAGAATGACACCTATTTGTCAAAGTAAAAACATAATAAATATGAACATTTTACGAAGACTATTTATGAATCTGCTGTGTTCTGATCATAGAAAATGTGGCTGATTTATAAATAATACAATTACAAACACATTGGTGTAGATTTAATGTATTTGTTCATAAATAAACCCCCAAGTTATTAGTCCATGGCAATGTTTCTTTTTGTGCCACTAAACGATTTATGGGCTCGTGCAAGGAGTCATTTTTTTCTGTAGTTTTCTCTTCTACCTTACTGAAAATGGCTTTGAATATAAATCTGTCCGTGTTCGTTTTGGCAATAATTAAGTCGTTTTTCGTGGGATCAAACTGAAAACGAGCAGATATGCAGCATCACAGGGCGACAAGGAGAAGCAGACGTCTCAGAAGATTTCCTCTGGATGCCCTGACCAGACATGAACAACCTGTGAGTTAAAATTAAAGTGTTTTTTCTTTAGTTAAACTGAAAAAATTGTTACTAATAGTGCTCAAAGTTTCACAGTCTGCTGGGTAAGAGTTTAACATTCTTTTTCAACACTGGATTATGAGTTGTAGTGTCTAACTACATGAAACACTTGTGAGTTCAAAGTTTAGTATTTTTTATTCAGAGTCAAACCATATCAGTTGTTTTAAACAAAAATACTTTCATTCTTAAAAGTAATATGAAAATCCGAAAACCCAGCCAAAAAAAAAACCCCAGAGATTTTCCAGCATTCATAAATACTTCATAAAATAAAATGTAAGGCATTAGAATAAATAGAAACATTCAAAAAATGAGATTTAATTTCCTCAATGAAACAATGAATGTTGCATTTTACAGGGTCTTCTACGTCTCTACTGCTTTGCAAACATAAAGATGTCTGTCCCGGCCCTTTACGCTGACGCTCAGTACGACACAAGGCCGGATTTTCGGTTGACCCGCAGGACCATCAAGCATCTGGTGGAGCAGCTTCGGGTTCCTCACACTCTGGGGGGCCACAGGAGACTGAGGTCATGGTATTTCTTTTCTGGCTGGCGTGTGGCACATCTTACGGTGTGATAGCCAGGGCCTTTGACATGCCACGGTCCACTGTAAGTGACGTTGTCCACAGGACGGCAGACCGCATCCTCCAGCTGATGAGCAGGGTCACCCAGCATCCAGTGGGAATGAACTGCCATTAGTCACCTCTGGTTTTTTAGCAGCTCGCTAGGTCTTTCACCTTCCAAAAGGTCGTGGGGAGCATCAACGGCTGCCACATGAGAATAAAGGCCCCAAAATTAAATGCAGCTTGTTGTTTTAACAGGAAGCTTTTTTTATTCCATTCAAATGCAGGCTATATGTGACTCTAAGCCAAATTTATAGATGTTTTTGTTGGGAATCAAGGATCAGTCCATGATTCACGGGTTCTACATAAAAGCCCAATTTATGTCAATCAAACATTACCCACCTGAAGGATCCTTTTGGGTGATGGTGGGTATCCCTGCATTCCACATCCCATCACGCTGCTGACACCGTACAGAGAACCCATGTGGAATGTGGTTGAGGCCCGATACAACCAGAACCACTCCAGAACACGCTCTGTGGTGGAGAGAGAGCATTTGGCAGATGAGGAGGAGAGCAATATTTCTGGAGGCACTGGAAGTAAAACCAACCTTTGCAATGAAAATTATTGCCTGCAGTTCAATCCTGCACAATCTGCATCAGCAAAGGGGACGGCTTGGAGCCACAGCAGGACGACACCGGGAACCAGCAGGACGAGCAAAGTGGCGTCCGTCTGCGAGGACAGATCTCTGCTTTCCTTTCAGCTCCAACTGTGTCACACATGACTCTATAAGACCAGGATTATTGTTAACATGTATAAAATAAATGTTAACTGTGAAGGAAATTGTTTTATTATTATCATTGTGTAAATGTATTTGATTAAATGTATGTTTAAATGTTAACTCAGATTCACCTTTTTAGCTCTTCTGAAAACAGTTCTGTGTGTTTGTTCATCTGCTTCTCATCCCAGCACGGCTGAGGGGAGTTTACGACACTGTCCTTAGCTGATAAGGACTGGTTGAAGTTAGAATGCACCAAATAGGTCATTATACGACACCCTCCAATGAACTTTTTCTCTTTGTCTTGAATTGTTACCTCCTTCTTGTGTTCTTAATAAAAGGTGCACAGGGAGAGGCAGACCTTTGAGAAGAGAAGCGTGGTAGACGTTTTCTGTCACTCTTGCTCCTCTCCCTCGTGCATGAGAAAGTTCATTCTTGTTGTGGTTTGTTGTTTATAATTGTGCTTTTCTTTAATGTCTAGATGCATTTATCTGACATTCTTTGGTCCTTCGAGCCGGGTGACATAGCTGCGTCCTTGGGGGAGGACCACGCCGATTGAAGTCTGTGCACAGCCCGTGAGACTAGGTCTCCGGAGGAAAGTCCGTTGTAGTGAATTCCAATCGACTGGTCTGATACCTGGGTCCGGATTGACGTTATTCGTTAACCAGTCAGACCACAACGACAAGGCAAGTAAAGCGATTTTTCAGGTGTTTGAGTCCCCGAAGTGGCCCAGAATTCTGAGGGACAGGTTCAAGTCCTGTTGCCTGAAACACGTGTGGGTTTGGAGTCCCGGAAAAGTCCAAAATTCTGAATAAAGGTGTAGGTTCGAGTCCTGCAGCCTAAAACGCGTAAGAGGGTTCCAGTCCCTAAAAGGCCTATTGAAATAAGAAAAGAAAATTTTTTTTTGTGTGAATGTGAGTGCATGTGTGAAAGGAGTGAACTTGTTCGAAGCAGTGAGCAGCTGGAAACCTTGCGGTGTTAACACAAGGCTGCTTGTTGACGTAGAACAAGATTTCATCTCATTAAGCTTTAGGTGAAAGGAACCCAGAGTCTAAAACGTGTTTTGCTCCTGGGAGTACCCTAAACGTGTGACCGGATCAGACAATAGGTCTGACCTAGAAGCTTGTTGCACGGGGAGTGAAATTCGGTCCTGAGAGAAATTCTCTGTTGGTTCTGATCACACTCTGTGACTAACATAAATAAAAAACTATTTAAAAAATGGGGAATTCCAATAGAAAAGTAGAATTAAAAAGGGGATTCAAAATACATGGAAAGAGTTCATCCAGGTTCAACTACATTCTTGAGAAAATGGGTTTAAAAACTACAACTGTAGCGGCTGCGGGCTTATGAGCCGCTAGAGAGGCTGCGGCAGGTCCTGTTTGCGACGCGCTCCACAGAGAAAACTATGACCATGAAATCCACTTTTCTTGTGTATCGTGATTTATTCCACTTCATTATTGCCTCAGATGACACATGTGGTACGATCAATTTGAAAAGTATTGTACATAATCAAGTTTGAAAGCGGTCAACAAAAAATACTGGGCCCTGTGCACCCTCTCTGTATCAAACGAACAAAACCAAACTAACACAGGTGACAGGTGCGCCTAAATGACGTCTAACTAATCACGTGACCAAAAAAAAGGGAATTATATACAAACATGATTATGGCGCCTAAAACAACTTTAAGGGAAATCTTGGAGTACAGTCATGTACTGAATTAGTTAAAAGGTTACAAATTAAAAACAAAATAAAAACAAAAAAAGAAACAAAAAATAGTGAAGAATTAATTTGTGCGAAACTGTGGTTAAATGAAGCAACAAAAGAAAGAATGGCATTCAGAAAAGTAAAACTAGGGAAGCATGTCTGTTTGCTAAAAAAGAGGATGATGAATCAGTTGTGATAAGACACAGGACCCTGCTGCAGCACCCTGCAGCAGGCTTCAGACCGAGCAGGAGCAGGATGAAAGGGGGGGAGAGCAGAATCCAGCTGATTTCTCACCTTCTCTCTACCAGGGGACAAATGCTCCTCTGTTGACGGGTTTTACCCACCAGTGACTGATTTAAATAAACCAGAAAAAGAAAAAATAATGTTAGGAGGAAAAGAGAAAAAACTTGAATGGAGAAAAAACTATGGGGGTTGGATTGGAAGAATCTGGAGAGTCATCTAAAGTTGCAGAGACATTTCCAATCATTGAAGTGTCCAATCCCAGAGCTGGAGAAGATGGCCAGAGGCCTACAATTCTTGTGTTTAGGAATCCTATAGATGATGATGATAATCCACCCAAACCTCTTCCACATAACAGTCAAGAGTTAATTCAAAGTCTTACACTTTTAGGACAAAGAATTAGAGAAGCCTTTCCAATGAGACCTGATAATGGAAAGATTGGTCAAACTATGCAAAAAGATGGAGAGTTAGTGTCTGATTTTAGAGTCAGATTTGAAGAAGTTTTTAAAGATAACAGTGGACTCAGAGATGATGATAATGATGATGGTGCCTATAGACAGCAGCTGAAACAAGCTTTACTGCAAGCTATGAGACCAGAGATTGCAGACTGGATAAGGAAGCATTACATAGATCTGCCTACAGGAGCACTGCAACAATTTATGAATTTTGCTATTCATGCAGAAAAAGTGATGTTGAATAAAAATAAATTTAGGAATCACAGTAGATATATTTTGGCAGGAGGAAAGTAGTGATGTGTTTTTTAAAAGGAATGTGAAGAGAGGAAGAAATCGTGGTCGTGGAAAAGGAAATTTTAGAGGAAGGTTTAGAGGAAGTTGCAACAGAGGGTCAGAGCATGTTGATGATGGATGTTGGATTTGTGGACAGAAAGATCATCGGACAAGAGATTGTCCTGAAAGGAAGAAATCAGATTGACTAGATGGTAGAAAAAATGACAAGATAAAAGATGAATCTGAACTAGAAATTCAACCAATTAGTGATGAATGTTTAGATCTCAGTGAAGGAGAAATAGTTTTTGTTGATGGGTCAGCAAAGAAAGATGAAACAAGCAGAAACAAAGTGGGCTATGCTGTTGTAACTCAAGATAAGGTTTTGAAGGCAGGACCCCTGCCTGGACATTCCTCAGCTCAATCAGCAGAATTGACAGCCTTAACTGAAGCATGCAAACTGTTTAAAGATAAGCCAGTTACAATCTACACTGATAACCAATATGCGTTTGCTTAGAGGGTTTAAAACATCAACAGGAAAACCAATAATGCATGAAGACTTACTGAAAGACTTATTAACTGCTGTAATGATACCATCTAAAGTGGCAATATGTAAATGTGAGGCAAACACACGAAGAACAGATCATATTTCTAAAGGAAATGCCTTTTGCAGATGCAACAGCAAAGCAAGCTGCAACAAAAGATGTAGAAATATGCACAAATGAGGATGTGACTGCAGATGCAACCGTTGATGTTTTAAAAGAAATTTAACAGTGCACCAAAACAAGAAAAAGATCTATGGTTGAAAAGGGAGCAAAGTTAGAACAAGGTTTTTATACCAGCACAGAAGGTAAACCTATTTTACCAAAATCCATGTACAAATGGGCAATAATTTTGAGTCATGGGCCTTGCTATGTCTCAACCGGGAGGAGGATGAATTTATTAGAGAAATATTATACAACTTATGGATTTATTCTCTATTCAAAAATTTTTTGTAAACGATGTGTTACATGTATTCGTCATAATCCCCAAGGCAATGTTAGACCTAAGAGAGGAAAATTTCCTGAACCACCTTTTCCTTTCCATACAATCCATATGGATTTTATTGAATTAAATAAAAGCAATGGATTAAAATATTGTTTAGTGATTATTGATGCATTTTCCAAATGGGTTGAAATTTTTCCATGTGCAACACAAGATGCTATTACAGTAGCTAAAGCTATTTGTAAAAGAATAATCCCAACTTTTGGCATACCACAAGTGATAAGAAGTGATAATGGTACACAAGTTGTAAATCAAGTGATAGACAAAATGGCTCAACATCTTTGTATTGATCTAAAGAGACATTGTAGTTATCACCCACAGAGTGCAGGATTAGTTGAGAGAACTAATGGCACTATCAAATCAAAGTTAAAGAAATGCATGGAAGAGACAAACAGACAGTGGCCTGACTGCATAGACTTAGTTCAACTAAGCATGCGTATCACACGCACAGCAGGTCAACCTTTAACGCCTTTTGAAATGTTGTATGGACGTTCTTATAAGTTACCAGACCTTGATCCTACACAGCAACATTCTCCAGATGATGATGCAAATTTAGTGGATTATTTGAGGAAAATGTTTACCACTAAAGATATGCAAAGGACAAATCAAGTGCCAGATTCCTTTTTATCTCCACAGGACACTTCACCAGTGCAAGTTGGTGACTGGGTGTTTGTGAAGGCCATAAAAAGGAAGTGTTGGTCCAGCCCACGGAGGGAAGGGGCCATTCCAAGTCCTGCTGACTACACCAACAGCTGTCAGGATTGCTGAAACAGCTGAAACAGCTGTCACACTGCAAGAAAAAGCATCTGGGTGAGGCTAATTCCAACTGCTAGGTGGGGAAGTCTGACTACAAAGGGAGGCAGCTGTATAGAAGCTGCTTGTCTCAACGTCAGTGAAACCGGGAGATCCACCTAGTTTTAGGGAAGAAAGCACACCAGATCTCTTTTGCACTACACAGATCCTACACTGTTAGAGGACTTGAGGAGGAGATGTGCTAGTAACCTCTCCCTCCCAAAGATAGGCACATATCCACCATGGCGTGTCCAACTGGGCTAAGAGACAGTTCATTTTGTTTACTGTTCCTGCTACTCCTGACAGGAGCCACCACAAGGATTTGGTTCTTTTGGAATCATTATCCACCTGTAAGAAGAACCACCAACGAGGAAATAAACATTTCTCGACGATGGCTGAGTATTGATGAACATGATGTTTTGAATAGTCCAAAAATTAACATAACTCACCTGTATATGACAAATTCTTGGTATAGGTATGTTATGTTACTGGCTAAGGAAATGCATAGATCTGATTGCTATGTTGTTCTATAATTCCAACTTCATCCCTACATCCTAATTTACAGGCAAAGCAATTTTCTGAGTGGAAAAGCGACTATGTTATTGAATATAGTACCAGAGGGTATTTTAGTACTGGAGCCGTCACCACTTCAAATGGTACTCTTGTAAGACCGAGTTGTAAGAGTTTGTATCAGTTTAAAAAGCTGAAATTGAAAAAATCATTAGCTCCATATGTTAGTGTGGAACCAGGAACTGTGTTTCCACATTGTGTAACTAACAATGTAACAGAGTTTTTAGGAACGTTGCCGACAAAAATGTGTCATGAAGTTCTTGTTCCCATCACAGTCCAGATAATCAATAACAGAGTTTCCCATGGTTATGCAGTTCCCTGCCCCAGAGGACGTCCTGTTCGATCCAATCCAGATTTAATGCCAGGTAACAATGGTACTTATGTGGTTGATCAAATGTTTTGGTTATGTGGGCAGGCCCTCTACCTCAGTCTGCCTAGAGACTGGAGTGGGATTTGTGTTTCTGTAGGGTCACAGGTCACACTTTCATAGTTTCTGCAGTCCATGAGCCTCACCTGCGCCACAGACGTAACCTAATTGGCGTCAAGCCACATGATTCCATTTGGGGATCAGATGTTCCTGGAGACCATAAACACTGGAATACTGGGGAAAAGGTAACTATGGCATTGTTTCCCTAGGTGGGAAATACTAAGAACACTCTCAGAATTGAGACGATTGATTATAGATTAGGTTTATTTTTGAACGCTACAATTAAAGCATTTAAAGGCTATAATGAAGAAATGTCAAGCATGAGACTTATGGTTCTACAGAACAGATTGGTTTTGGACTTATTGGTTGCTCAGGAGGGAGGTGTTTGTATAATGTTAAATGATACTTGTTGTACATTTATTCCTGATAACACAGATGAAGGTCACAGCATCACTGAAGCATTACATCAACTTGAAAAGGTTCAGCAGGCAATGCAGGATGACAGGAAACTCCAATCTTGGGATTTCTTCTCCTGGTTTGCTTTTGGTTCCTGGTGGCAACTTTTGTTAAAAATAGTAACACCTATTCTTATGGTACTGATCATATGTTGTGTGTTTACTATGTGCATTTTTCCTTGTATTAAATCTATGATTTCCAGAGCAGTGAATGGTGGAGTACAAAGTGTTCTTCTGAGTCAAGAATACAACTTGTTATTAAAGGGAGAACAAGATGACTGTAATGATTTCAAAACTGCAATGACTTGAAAAAAAAGAGAACTTCTCATCTGAGTGTAAATTAAAATTGTTATGAAAATGAAGATGTCATATAAAACTGAAAAGAGATGTGATATTGGATGTAAGAATTTAACAGTTATCAATGATAAACAGGAGGGAGTATGTGCAGGAATTTGTTTTATTATTATCATTGCTTAAATGTATTTGGTTAAATGTATGTTTAAATGTTAACTCAGATTGACCTTTTTACCTCTTCTGAAAACAGTTCTGTGTGTTTGTTCATCTGCTTCTCACCCCCAGCAAGGATGAGGGGGTTTTACGACACACTGTCCTGAGCCGATAAGGGATACTGTTTGAAGTTAGAATCCAACCAAATGGGTCATTATACAACACCCCCTAATGAACTTTATATCTTTGTCTTGAATTGTTACCTTCTTCCTGCGTTCTTAATAAAAGGTGCACAGGGAGAGGCAGAACCTTTGAGAAGAGAAGCGTGGTAGACGTTTTCTGTCACTCTTGCTCCTCTCCCTCGTGGATGAGAAACTTGACTCTTGTTGTGGTTTGTTGTTTATAATTGTGTTTTTCTTTAATGTCTAGATGCATTTATCTGACACCTAAAATGCTAATTATGCTAACTATGCTAGCTATGTTAATGTGGCTAAAAGTGCTAGCATAGCGATCAGCATGATCAACTGACTCAGAAAAACATGTTGCTCCATTGGTGAGAGCTATAGGTCAAAACTTGATAAAAAAACCACTTTTTTGGCGGCTTTTCTGTTGATTTTATCTCCATAGCAACCATTTTATGTTTTGGTGACCTCGAGAGGACGAACAGATTGACATCAGTTTCAGACGAATCGGTAAAAGTAAACTTTTTGTTGTCCTTAGCAACAGTGGGTTCATGCTAATCACGCCCACATTCCTTAAATGTCCATATCCAATGTTTTTCATTATGTTCATGTGGTCCCGAGGGACACGTTTTCTTGCAATGGAGGTGCACAAAGCAAGAGACGGAGGAATCAAGGTTAAAATATAATTTATTTGCAAAATCCTAAAACCAGTTAAAATAAAGAAGTTAAAAAGATGGGCACAACAGACACCCGTTCACTGGGCTGAGGACCTTTTTTTACTTAGGAGAGGTGGAGGCTCCCAAATAAATGTCAACTTATAATATAAATCACTCCTCTCACGTGATAACCCTTCACCCGAAGACACGCCACTGCAAACCGGGGAAGACCACCTTACACACAGGACTGACGCCTGGGTCCTCAGCGCTGGTGACAAAAATAAACAGGGTCAATAAAAAGTTGGAGACAATAATTGAATAGTTTGTCTAAAAACAAAATAATAACAACGGGTCCCAGCAGTTCGTTGACCCAGAACCAACCCTAAAAATACAAGATTAAAACCAAAACACCAGTTGGCTACTCAGGCGAGGGTTTGCTGCACAGTGCAGTGAGTGCCGCTCGTCTTAGCTTTGGGGTAGGTGAGGGGAGTCCAGGCCCCCGAATGTCCCGATCGCCTCCCTGGAGAATTTCCATCAGCGAGCACTCCAGAAAAAACCCTCCTTGAAGTCCAAACTGGATCCTTTTCTACGCAGGATCAATTAAAGGTTCTGATAAAATCAGTATACACGCCACATATAACAACAGCGTATAAAAACAGCAGCTGTTCCACTCTTGGGAGCGTTAGAAAGTCTCAAGGCTCTGTTCAGCACCTGGTAAAAAAAAGCGCTAAGCTGCGCTATCTGCAGAGCTACAAGAGCTCACCCTTTGGCTGCGAGTATCCGGCGCTGTGAGGCTAAACAGGATGTATACAACTGGAAGTGGGCGGTCCCAGTGGCAAAATGCTGCACATCTTGCCAGTGACCGCCTAAGGCTTTTTATAGTGCCCCAAGAGGCCACCGCTTGTAATTATTCTCCGAGCAACACCTGAGCCCATTAATCCTGCCACATTCAGTTCCTGCTAAGGATGCATGCTTTGAACTTACACTGTATTCCAATGAAAGGCATGGGAGTTAAAACAGTGCGCCAATTTGCTAGCTCGCCATGCGCACGCCGTTCAAAATCTACAACTTCTAATTCCAACTTTTTTCCACAGTAGCTTGCCATTGATGCCCAAAAAGTTTCGAGACGAAACTTGTCCAATGACAAGTTTACATTTGAATTCGGTGATAAAGGTAATTTTTATATAGAATTTAAGATGGTGGCCTTTTCCCGAGGTCAAAGGTCAATAAAACTCCAGAGGTGATTGTAGACTTACGCTAGGGACATGCGAGTCAAATTTCGTGAAAATCGCTAAAAAAAGGATAATTTTTCCATATTGTATAATAACGCGAAAATCTCAAAATGGAAGATTATTTATAGATTTAAACCATTTTCTACTTTACTGGAAAAGAAATCATTTTAATGAACCAAACTCCAATTTCTCTGTCTATTTTATGCTTTAATGAATTGTTACTGTTTGCAAGCTGACAACTTTTTCAAGGATTTAAAATAGCAAAGAATAACTGAGTCTATGAGATATTTGATAACCCTTATTTATTTGTATAAAGAAGATTGTTGTTTCATAAATCGCCATTTGAAAACTGCAATTTACACATAATATTGTGTACTGTTCTGTTGCAGATTTGATTCCAAAACCTGTTGAGAAAAATGAAAGATTACATCAAATCCATTTGTTTCCTGAAGCAGTTTTATTCTGCTGAGTGTAGCAGAGAAACATCAGTTCAATGGAGGACAGATCAGACTATCATGATCACACAAACATAAACACACGTGCGCACTGACACTCTCTGCTAAGAAGAAATGAAGCAGATTTCTTTGAACGTAGAAAGAAATTCACTGTTCAGAGGAGAGTTCATCTCTTAGGCTGATGGATTTTCTGGAACCATCTGCTGCTGGACCTCCTTGTTCTCTACAGCTGTGAGATCAGAAACTGTTAGTCTGGATCCTCATCTGAACTGAAGCTTCAACAAACATGAAACTCTGATGGAAAAACTTCTAAACTAGTCGCTATAAATACAGAGAAAACATCTGAAACTAGGAAGAAAACCTTTACTTACGAGCAGATGGACGCTTGGCTAAAATGAAAAAAAAAAGAAAATTAAAAAGAGTAATCATTTCAGCTTTCTTTCAGTAAAAACCATTTTTAATCTTGTTCAACTGGATCTGAGCCAAAGATAATTAAAGATAAATGTAACTGAAAGGAAAAATCTGTTTATTTCTCATATTTTTATGTCAAAAATAGATTCAAACCTTAAGTCAAAGTCTAAAATGAAAACAACAATAACTCACGGTTCTTCTTCTTGTAAAGAATGAATGCAGTCACAGCGAGAACAGCAGTGATAACAGCAATGATGATCAACATCTGACTGGAAGAATCTGAAGAGAAAAAACACAAAGAGATGAATTAAAAACATTCACCAGTCAAATTAAAATCACTCTTTTGGAGGTGAAGTTCACATTCTATAAATGTATTAAATCCAGCAGCTTTAATCTCTTTAATCTGGTCAAATTATTGATTCAAACTTGAGAGCTTTTGGAAAACAGCAACAATCAAAGGACAGAAGAGAAGATTCGGAGCTGGAAACACTAGAATCCATCACTTCAATCCCCTAGACCAGGGGTTGGGCCATATCTGGCTCTTTTGATGGTCACATGTGGCTCCCAGACAAATCCTGTCACTCACTGCAGCGTGTGAGTGTGTGTTTGGCTCTACGTATGCATGTGAGCAGTCTGTCTCACTTCTAAAGAACATTCAGACCAACCTATGATCAAGTTTAATGGATGGAAGTCTCAATGCCTGCATGAAGCTGAAACTCCCCATGCATCAACCAGACTAGACCATCAGCAAAACCAACATGCAGCACCAGAAGTCACATAAATGATAAGAAATACTCTTCATTTATTAGCAACAGCATAATGAAGTGTCCCTTTCCCACACTGAGGCACAGAGACTTAACCTCTCTTAAGGTTCTTTATTCAATGTTGTACAACTTAAAGAAACTCCTGAATCTATCCCCCCTACTTTATATTCCCCTGCTCCCCCATCAGTCCTCCTATTTCCCTCATCGGCCCATAGCTGAACCCCATTGGTCCAAACTCCTCAACAACAGTCTAAGCGACAGAACTGAGGGCCAATCAGCAACTCTGCTTGATGCGTTCAATGAACTTTGGCACTTATAACGCGACCCAACAGCCACCCAGTCCAAGTCAGTCCACTACAATAACAATGTTATTAAAAATAATCCACAGACTTGTTGTACCTTAAAAGTGTTACAATTACGTAAAATGCACACATTCACTTATATTTTGAGTTTTAAACATATCGTATGGCTCTCACAAAATTACATTTAAAAATATGTGGCGTTTATGGCTCTTTCGGCCAAAAAGGTTCCAGACCCCTGCTGAACACAGAAACACAGAAAGAGGTCGAGTCGGAATTCCTCCAACTTGAATCAATGATACCTTCATTGGTTCTGATCTTTGCTTTTTCCAGTTTAGTGATGATGTCTTGTTTGACTCCAGAGAGCTGAAACACACATTCATATCTCTGCATGTCTTCTTCTGATGGAAGTTGGAGATCAACGCTCATTTGGAAGGTTCCGTCATTGTTGGGGAGGATCCATCCTTTCTCCACTCCATCATGGATCTTCTCTCCATCTCTCCTCCACAGCAGTTCAGCTCTGTGGGGAAAGAAACCTGTTGCATGACAGCTGACTGGAGAGGAGGAGGACTTCTGGAGGAGAGACACTGATGGAAGAACTGGAAGAAGGAGAAAGATGGACTGAAATGTTTCTATAATATTTTTATTTGATCAATATTTAACACGGTCACTCGTTATGTCAACTTCTATGAATGCTTTGTGTTAATATTCTGTGTTCTGGACATTTTAATGACAATAATTGAAGTGAAATTTAAAAGATTACAAATCAGAGAAAAGACAAAAAACACCTGAAAATGAACTAAAAAAAACAGATAATTGAAACAAAAGAACGAAAATGTGAGAATGCTAATTCACTCTCCCCCTCAGACAAATATATGAAAAAACACTTCAAAATGGTGTTGGGGCTTTAGGTCTGATCTCCATAGCAAACATTTGATATTTTGGTCGTCTGGAGGTGATAAACATGCTGTCATTGTTAGAAGAATCGCTAAAAGTAAACTTTTGGATTTCCTTAGCAACTGAAGTTTTTGTTAACCACGGCCACATTCCTGATTGGATCTTATATTGGTTCTTTTAGATCGAGTCAATGATTCATTTGCTACATTTTCATGATGTGCTGGTTAAAAAATAAGGAACAGTTTCATTTGTAGTTGGGCGTAGAGGTTAGAGGGGAAAATTCTAGATGACAATGAAACTCCAGCTGTGGTTGCAGACTTAAGCTGGGAACATTGTGTGAAATTTTGTGAAGATCACTCAAACAAAAGTTTTTTTTTATGTTGTATGAAAATGTGAACATCACTACATTTCACCCTTTGCCACAAAGTGGTCGCCAAGCTGTAGGTCCTCTGGCCATCCCATAATAATTGCAAAACTTTCTTTGGATCTCCCCGACACGTGTGTTCTGGTTTTGTTTGTGGATTTTTGTGGATTCCTTCACTATGTCAAATATTCAGTGTGTTGTAAGTACATGCAGATTTGATCATTCAGATGTCAAATCTGTCAAAAGATGAATCTATTCTCAAGTTTAAAAAACACTGAGAAGTTAATGTGAGTTTACCTTTTCTCATCAGAGAACTCCTTCCATCATTCACGTATTTCTTCAGCCATTCAGGACACTCCTGGCTTAGGTAGTTCTTTAAGAATGCCATGAAATCTTTGTCATTCTCCCACTTGTGTTTGGTGATTTCAGCCTGCTGTTTTGGAGCAGTCCATGATTCCATTTTCAGGTCAGAAACAATGAAGTCTTCTCCATCATAACCGTACTGACGATAACCTTTGACCTCTCCAGTCTCATCATCCCACTCACATCCATACATGTACTGAAACGCATGAACACCTGAGAGACAAGAACGCAAAGAACCTCAGTCAATCAATGACTGAAACTCATCAAGGATGTTTGATCTAAAATAAATCAAATGTCTGTTTCAGACATTATGACTCTGCAAGTCACTGATCCAAGCACTGATTGTTTTCTCCACAGCCTCCTCTGAAACAAAGCACTTAATATCAGAGTCACAGAGACATTTAAGTCTTCAAAATTCTAACATTTCTCTTTTCTGGTGTTTAAATCCTCAAACTACTTTAGAATGTTCTCAAAGAGGTTCAGCTCCTAAAGTCCTGATCCAAACGAAACATTTTTACAGAAAAGTTTGTTCTAAAATTCCCTAACATCTGTTTCAGGAGGGTCTCCTGAATGCAGCATAAATGAAGAAAATTCAACCAAAACATTTTTTGACCTGATTAATTCATCAGAACTGACTCAGCAAAAAAACTAATGAAAGATTCTTGCTGTGAGACAGAAATGTTAGAAACTGTTTCTATTTTAACCTAAATGAGTGAGAGATTTCTATTAAAATGATATTGAAAATAATTAAATATATTATGAGCCAAATATTTGAGTTTTTACAGGTTTTTATATATTTTCATAGAAAAATTGTATAAAAATATTTTACATAAAAACATTTCTAAACGTTTTTATAAAGATCCTAAAGATTTTGATGATGATGAATGTTATTGATGAAGCTGAAAGGATAAATAAGAGTTTAAATCAAAGTGAAGCTTCTGTTTTCACAGCTACTGACTAGGGTTGTGTATTGGCAAGAGTCTGGCGATACAATACGTATCCCGATATTTTACCGAAACATGTTTTCTTTCTGTTTTTTTAAATATGACTTTGAAAAAACTCAACCTGAATTTTAATGTCTTCCACTGTAATAAAATGGTCAAATTTGGTTTAATGATCACAAAGCACTGCATTTGTATCTCATATATAAATTGCATTTACCAAAGTAAATTCATAGTGCTTTTATTTTGGTAAGTTAAAATATAGAAAGGGAACAGTCAACGTTGTCTGATTTAAAAAAAATATATATTTTATAAAAAAATATATTTTTTTTAAGTGTAATAAAAAACAAAGAATGAATGGGCCTTAACCAATAAGTTTCTCTTGGGGAAATAAAATGCTGTTTATTTTCAGCATTAATGTAGCTTCTCTAGTTCTTTTAAACAGTTCAGGAGCCTGAACGGTGCTTTAAAAATAAAGGGTGGGGAACACACACTGATTCTTTCCAGAAACAATAAAGTGTGATGATGAGGCAGCATGACAGAACGAAGGAAAGTTGCTTTAATGTGACAAAAAAAAGGGGCTTTGTTTACATTTCTGCTCTGTTGCACCTTTGCAGCCACGCTTCTCACACACGGAAGTGAACTGGTAAAGCTGATCACCACAATGTCAGCCTTTTTCAGAGCGTTATACACATCCCTCTGATCCATCAGGTCCCTAAACTAGAATCCATTGCTTTGAGGTTCTGCAGAACTTTAGCCCGCTTTGCTAGTGTTGTGAGGTGGAACCCTTTATAGGTTTTTTAGTTGCATGCTTCTGTGTGTTTTTTTTACTGTTGTTCCCCCTCACTGACATTAACTCCCAGACTGGACACAGTACACCTGAGACTGGACACCCAGGTGCATCAAGTAAGCAAATTGGCCACCTTATTTAGAGCTGGCAGTGAGAGGAGCAGGAGAGACGTCAGCTGTGGCAGACGACAGAGGCAACAGCAGAGGCAGACAGCAGAGGCAGACAGCAGAGGCAGACAGCAGAGGCAGACAGCAGAGGCAGACAACACTGGAGCCGGTGGTGTAACCTATGAGTGTAACCTATGAGGTTCCATTTGTGCCAAAAATATCAAAATGTGTTTTTGCGTCCACTGTTTTGTCTTTGGTCCATTGTCTTTGTTTACTGATCGTGTTTTTACGTCCACTGTCTATGCTTTGGGCTCATTGTCTATGTCTATTGAACGAGTTCATTTTACATTGGTTCATGTCTATGTACTACTAAGCAATATCTGCTGCATGTCCATGATTCTTTGATTATTACTTTGTATTTACTTTGTGATGTATATGCTTGATTCATGCTTAAACTTTGCATTTATCTTTGTAATTGTCCTTATCCCGTGTCGTCTAACTACGGCGTCAGGAAAGTCCTTAGCAACAGTTGCTAGTGTTGTTTGCTACGTTGTCTCACCATGTCGTGTCCTTAGATCTTGTTGTATTTCAAATTTTGCAAAAGTTGTCAGAGAAGTCCTTTGTACTGTCGGTAAATAGTTTCTTAACGGAACAAATCACGTTTAAAAAAAAAAAAACTTTATTGATAATCCTGCAAACGCGCACTGCCAGAAAGGTGCATGTGTGCAACAGTTTCGCGCTCCCGTTTAAAGTTATTTAGTTTAAAGTTATTTAGAATATGGCTTCAATTCAATCTGGTGATGAAACTATTATTTAACAGTCTTTTGAAAAGTAACTGATTTTTATTCAACATGTTACATAACATTGATCAATTCAAATATTTTGGGCCGTCTGCTCCTCGTTTATCCAACCGATTTGTGACAGCATGTTTGATAAAGAACAGCTATTTTTATAAGACTTAAATAGTAGTTTCATCTCCAGATTGAATTGAAGCTAGACTCTAAATACCTTTCAAAAATTGGCAAGAGAGTCGCTTCGGGAACGTGAAAGCGTTGTACGCATGCGCGCCCCCCCCTCTTTCTGGCAATGCGCGTTTGAGGGAATATCAATAAAGTTCATCTTAAAAAAATATTTGTCATGGTTAACCCTAGCGCCGGTTTCTATTTTCATTCCGTGGTAGTACAGGAAACAGTTTACCGGCCGTACAAAGGACTATTCTGACTACTTTGGCAAAATTTGAAAAACGGCAAGATCTATGATCTAACGACAAGACACGGGGAAACGTCGTAGCTAACGACAGTAGCAACGGTTGCTAAGGAGACGACAGGGCGTATAACAAAGACAATATAAAGTTTTACAAATAACGCATGAACCAATGTTCAATGAACTCGGTCAGTAGCCATAGACAATGGATCAAAGACATAGACAGTGGACACAAAAACAGATTTTTGGCACAAACGGAACCTCATAGTAACCAGCTGAGTGGGTTTTCACCAGCAAAAGGGTGCTAAAAAGCGACATATCCTCAGAGGCAGGGCAAGGAGCTCTGCCAGAGTGTGAGTACCGCCCTCCTGTCTTGTGGCACCCCAAAGCAACATAAAGTTTGGCTGGGTCTTCTTCAAAGTACGTGGATGCTGGCAGGATCTATTTTTATATTACAGGTGGCTGTTTTAAGGACTAACCTGCTGCACCTTTGAGTGGACTTTGGTGGCTCAGGAAGACCAAGAGAGGACTGTGGCCTCCTGCAGGTTCTGCCTCCCCCTGGTGTTTGATGGACAGTTTTTCCATTCATTTTTATTTTTGTCAACACGTTTTTGTAGGGTTTTCTTATTGGGTTTTAATTGCTTTTTTATCCTTTTTAAACGAATTGTCGTGGTTTTTAGTGTTTTACTGGGCTTGCTGTGATTTGCATGGTTTTTACTTGATTAAATTGCAATTGAACCCTTTAATCCTTTCTGGCGTTTGCTGCCTGGTGCTCTTCCCCTGGTCCTTTTGCAGTATTCATCTAGCAGGCCCCACCATTTGGCAAGGGTGGGTCCGACACTAGCATGTTAGCTAAAAACTAGCATGTTAGCTAAAAACTGAATAGTTCATGTGTCATAACAACAGAACAAGCTGCCTATGGCTGCAGTCTTCCTATTGTCTTGTGCTGAGTAGAGCTGCTCAAAGAGGCTCCGTGTGCTCTGCTGCCAACTAGCGGTCGGAGGGTGAAGTGGACAACAAGAGTCAGACGCTGAAAGACGCTCAGAAACAATTAAATATTGATCTGGCAGCATTTTGAATCGATACAAGTATTGCCAAATGACGTATTGCGATATATTGCCAATTTTCTTTCAATTCTTTTTTTCTTACACCCCTACTACTGAATCTCCCATCATCCCCTGCAGCGTTCAGAAGCTGGTTTCCGCTCCACACGGACCATCATGCATAGCGTCCTGAATTCATTAGACAGACAGCAGAAGCAGTTCAGGACGTCTGTCAGCAGAACTGAACTCAACATTTCAGAGGCTTTCCTGCCTGATCTGCAGGATTACAGACATTATTAATAAAATGTCTGATTTCCACGCGTGTTCAAAGTTAAGAACATGATCAGGACACTAAGCATGATCAGGGGCCTCATTTATAAAACTTTGCGTAGGATTTGCGTCAGAAGTGGCGTACGGATGAAACATAGGACCTGCGTACGCACAGAAATATTCAGATTTATAAAACCGTGCGCACGCACATCCTACGCATCTTTCCCTTTATAAATCACAACCGATTCTAAATGCAGCGCAGCTTTTGCGGCTACATGACACGCCCATAGTTGCCCATAAATAGTCAGTGAAACGACCACAAGTTAATATTCATGGATTGCGAAATCATGGTAAACACAGAGAGGAAATCAAAAAAACGTAGTAGAAGTTATCGTTGGCGAGGTGGAAAAGAGGAGAAAAATGTTTGGAGGGCACAGTGTGGGCATTACTAACGCCAAAAAGGGACGTGAGTGGCCTCACAACCTTGGACCGTGGTCGAAATAAAAAAGAAATGGTCGGACATCAAAATCGAGGCAAAAAAAAGTCTAGTGCTCCATCGCCAGAGTGTGTGTGCCACGGGTGGGGGACAGGGAAAACCAGAGCTGACCCCTCTTGATGAGAGACTATTATTGGGGAATCCCTTTTAAGTGGAGTGGAGACTGAGGCGGAGGGGGAACACCGACGCGCCAGATGCACCGGATGACACGGGTAAGAGAAAATATTAAAATGAATGCAGTCAAGTCACATGTATGCAGGCTACACAATTACAGTTTATTAATATAGAACAATTTTATTTTAGTTGCTGGGTGTTCCAGCGGGGCCAGTGGTTACGATGCTGCAGCTGAGCAGCCGTCTGGCCCCAGCGTCTCCACGGCACGCGGCTCTCAACCCTCCAGCAGTGGACGTGTCCTCACTGATGCAGTCCTTGAAATGCAGAGGGAAGTCAGTAGTTCAATCAGAGAGGTGGCCAAGGAGTTGGGCGAAATCAAGACCGCCCTGACTGAAATAAACTGCACGATGAGGGAATTCTTAAATAAATAATATTTTCCACACCTCTTGTTGTTCTTTACAAGCGACGCATCACTTCCAAACGCTGGCGCACAGCAGCAGCATTTGGCTCAAATGCGTGGGGATGGGGTTCAGGGTCGGGGCCAACACAGGAATCAGCGCCAGGGGGTAGAGGCACGTTTTTAAGCTGTGCCACATTGTGTAGCACACCACATGCCAGCACGATGTGGCACACACTGTCACTTTCACGTGTTTCTTCCATCTGCCTACGGTGTCGCCGTTTCTCATTTCACCCGTTTTTGTGCGTACGCCTGGGTCAGACTGCACATTTTCCCGTCAAGTTTGCTTTTTATAAATATCAATTATTGCGTGGAGAGTGGCGTACGCCTTCTTTTGTGCGTACGCAACGTTTATAAATGAGGCCCCTGGACACTAAAAATGATCAGGACACTAAAAATGATCAGGACACCAAACACGATCAGGACACCAAACACGATCAGGACACTAAACATGATCAGGACACCAAACATGATCAGGACACCAAATATGATCAGGACACCAAATATGATCAGGACACCAAACATGATGAGGACTTGTTTGAACGCAGCTCACACTAAAATATTCACCAATAGGCTGAAGATCAGTGGAGCCAAGAGAGTGTAGAAGCAGCTTTTTGTTTGACATTTTTCATCACTCTTCCGCATAAATCTCCAACCACAGTCGTTCTGATGGATTTCCTCCCACAGTTTCAGCGGTGGGCATTTGTGGACGCAGTTTTGACAGGAAAAAGTTCAGTGCAGGTCTGAGTCGCAACATTTGACGTCTGCGCTGAGGAGAGACGCCATCAGTTCAGACACCATCTCGCCCAGAAACAGAGAAGCCGTCGTCTCTGGAGATGTGAGGATTTTATTTCCTGCTGACGCTTGGTTTTCTGATCACTGATGATGAATTGATGGAGAATTATGAAGCAAATCTGCTTTTAGATGGAGTTTGTCTTCATTCCAGCTGAACGATGGCGGATCTGAACACAGATGGAGACGTTCACAGACGGGACGCTCCCAGGGGGAGACAAGACAAATGTAGACAAATGTAGAAACATGGAAGAATCCTCACTTCCTGTCTGAGTCACATGGTTTTCCTCATGGACACGCCGTTTTCAGAGACCAGCTGACTGTGATGATTCCACTGATCCCAGATTCTGATCGGTTCTCCTGCATCACATCCTCTGAGGGAAACCATGGAGCAGTTTCACAAACAACGCCCTCATCGTCTCATCGTTATGGCAACAAACAGCTTTTTTTTCAGACAATCAGGAGAAAATGAAACAACTCAACAGCCTGTCTGTCTCTCTCTGTCTGCCTGTCTGTGTCTCAGCCTTAAACTCACCAGATCAGAGGAAACTCTGCTCGTTTTCTCACCTGAAAACACTCGTCGTCATTTCATTTTTCTTCATCCTCACAAAGTTCAAATCGTTTGAGCTCCTCGTCTCTGTTTTGTCTGTGAAACGTCTGCTGACATAAAAACTGAATCAAGTTCACCTCACTAGCATCACCTTTGAGCTTCGTCTGTCCACATTTCTGGATTCTCAGCGCCGCATGACGGAGTGGTTCCATCAGAACAGTCAGAGTCACAGCGAGTATCAGTGCTGTGGACAGCGGCGGCTGCTGGACTCACTGAACTGTCTGATCTGGAGGATTTCTCAGCTCTGACTTTAGGAAAACAGTCCAGAAGAGAAAGATGGAGTCTGATGGAGATCCTTGGATTTTTCAGCAAACTTGTTGAAGCTCGTTTTAGTCGGAAAAGCTCTAAAAGTGAGGTGACAAACAGGAGGCATTGTGGGTATTCTGGACACGTACAGCAGGTTGAACAGTGAAACTATTAAAGGTTCATTCCTGAAGGACTTGTGTTCATCTGTCAGTCAAAGATTAATAAAGTTTGAAGGGATCAAACAGTAAAGAGAGTCTTTGGTCTCAAATCTCTGAGGCTGCAGATCACTTCCTGCTTCAGGGCGACGTTGCTGTCATGTTTCTGTGATCAAAGATCAAACAGAGAACTATCTGTCATGACAAATCTCTGCAGATTTCATGACAAGAACAGCAGCAGAGTCTGGACAGCGTCCACTGTTCAAAGTTTAACGTCTGAATCTGTTTCTTTTCCATGGAAGCTTTGGATGTTTGAGCACCAAAAACCATAGAACCAGAGCAGAACTCAGAAACGTTCAGACCAAAGTGACGATAAACTGATCAACCAGAACCACAGAAAACACCGGAAATTCAGGAAATCCCACTTTTAGAGAGAAGAATGGATTCAAGAGCAAATAACTTGTTTGTTTTATAGTTTTTATAAAGAAGACAATGAACTAAACTATTTATGTTAATTTTTCCCTTCAGATATATTAGATTTTCTTAGAAAAATATTGATTTCTTACAGAAAGAAACAGCATGAGAGGAACTGAGGAACAGAAGAAAAGTGAATCAGGAGATGAAGCAGCAGGTCTGCTTCTCTGAGATCTGATTTCATAGAAAACTTCAGCTCACGTCTCTAAACTGTCCTCTGTGTCTCATGTTCAGCTCACAAATGATGAAAATCATCCAGAAAGAAATACAAATACTAGAACATCAGCAAATTCAGGATCTTTTAGTTTCTCCTTTCGGTCACTCAGATAAAACATTTCTCTGAGATCATCTTCAAGAAAAGTGTTGTTTTGAAACTAATCCCTGATTTCCCTGTTCAGCTTTGAAGATAAAACTTCTTTTTAGTTTCACATTTCTTCTAATATTTCTGTGGAGTCAAATATTTTATGTTTTACATATTTCTAAATGTGAACATAAACACTAAAACTGTTTCTACAGGATAACAATAAATGGGATCTTTTTCATGGTAAAAACTACTGTTCTCTGTTCAATAATTCTTTATCTTTTAACTAAAAACAACAAACAAGATTTACAGTCAATTTAGTAAAAAGACAGAAAAGATATTTTAAGAGGGTATTGTTTACGGGTAAACCTGCTATAAAACTTTTAGTATTTACATTGATAAAATAGAATCAAATGATTGAAATTGAATCACTTTTGTTTTGTATAAAATCTTAATTTTGGACAATTTTCAACAGAAATGAAAAAACAATCAAACAGTGAAAATTCAGGTTCTGCTGCAAAAACAAACCAAATATTAAACTGAATGAACTCTGATGTAAATCCTAATGTGAATGATTTATGATTTATAAATATGAAATGATTTATAAACACCTCTTTAGTGAAGAAGCTGATCAGTTTTAGTGATCATGGATGTGGGGAAAAAAGTTCTATTAATCAATACATTTCAGATCCAGATTCTACTCTGGAATAAGAAACATGTTTGATGATAAACTGAAATAAATAATGAACATTTTTTATTTCCTTTAAATGGGGTTGTCATTTATTAACTGAATCTCTGAACAGAATAGTTTAAAACATAGAATCAGTAAATAAATAAATAAACCAGCTCACCTCCAGTTTGGTTGAAGCGCTCCTTTGCTACCTCAATGTTGGCTTTGAAGGTCTGCTGGGCACCCAGAATGATTTCAGTGTTTGTCTTCCAGTACTGTTCATCCATGGCCTCCTTCATCCAGGCCTGTTTAGGAACCATCATTCTGGTGTCGCTGTCATAGTAATTAATCTGAACATCATCAACCAAAGCGGCAGCAACGAACTCTGGGAAGTTCTGGACTTGAGATGAAGCGGTGTAGAAACACTTCAGAGAATGAGACACTGAAACAAAACATAATTTCAGTTTATAGAATTTAAACTTAGAAAATACTGTGGCAATCTGGGGGTTAGCCTAACCCCCCCTCTGTGAACCTCCCCCTCCGTGAACAGCCGCATAGACAGCCAAATGCAGCATCACAGGCGGGGACCGCTCCACCACAGCGAAGCAATGATGCAGGTCCCCATCTAGAGCTGCAGTGGCTGAACTGCAGCCGACCCAGAGGGAGAGGATCCAACTGAGGAAGCACTGGAAATAAAAATAAATAAAAGTGAAAATAAAAATGTGAAACATATTGATGAAAACAATAAAACATTCAAATGAGGTAAATTAAAATAACATTTTAAAATCAAGTTCAAGTTCATAAAAGAAGATAAAATGGATAAATAAATAAAATAAAAATAAAAAATATGTATAAATAAATAACTGAATAAATAAATAAAAGTAGTAAAAAATTAGCTAAAAGCAAGGTTAAAAAGATGGGTCTTGAGCCTTTTCTTAAAAGTGTTAATGCTCTCTGCGGCTCTCAGGTCCTCCGGCAGACTGTTCCATAAACGGGGGCCATAGTGCTGAAATGTAGCCTCCCCATAGGTTTTAGTTTTTACAGTTGGAATGGTTAACAGGCCAGTGCCAGAGGATCTCAGGGTCCGCGAATGTTCATACTTTACTAAAAAGATCCCATAGAGAAGAAGGCGCAAGACTGTTAAGACATATAAAACGGTTAAAAGTATCTTAAAATCAATCCTGAAGCATATGGGGAGCCAATGCAGGGATTTTAAAATTGGGGTGATGTGAGCCCGCCTCCTGGTCTTGGTGAGAACTCGTCCAGCAGAATTTTGGTTCCTAATGTTTTATTTTTGGAAGACCAGCAAGCAAGGCATTAAAATAATCCATTTTTCTCATGATAAAAGCATGCATTAGCATCTCCATATTAGCAAGAGAGAGTAGTGGGCAGACTCTAGCCAGATTTCTGAGATGATAAAAACCAGTTTTAACCACCTGTTTTATATGGGGGATAAAAGTTAGCTTAGAGTTGAAGATAACGCCCAGGTTTCTGACTGTTTCTGAATGGTTTAATGAAAGTTCCTGTAGCTTCAGAAACTGTTTCTCTCTCTTCGCTTCGGGACCGATAACTAAAATTTCAGTTTTCTCCTGGTTGAGCTGCAGAAAATTATTTGCCATCCATAATTTGACATCTAAAACAGTGGTCCCCAACCCCCGGGCCGCAGACCGGCACCGGTCCTTGGGTCATTTGGTACGGGACCGCACAGAATGAATTAATAACTTGCATTACTTCAGTTTTATTTATTTCGGAATCTGAAAGATGTTTTATTTTGAAAAATTGCCCAATTCTCTGTTACATCAGTCTATTCAGGGGTGCTCATTATGTCGATCACCCAATCGCCAATTGACCAATAGATCTTCAAGGACATGACGGTAGATCACAGGCAGCATACATAAATGAAAAAATAAAATAGTACTTCTAAACAATCCACCAGCCAATCAAAATCCTTACCGAGAAGTACGGGACTTGATTGACATGCAGAACGGCCAATGGACATCTTCTAATACAAACGTCACTGCACTGAGAATCTACAAACACACTGAGCGCAAATTCTGTCTGTAATCAGGGGGGTATTCCAGGGGGATATTCCAGAAAGCAGGTTATGCTAGCTCCCACGATAAGTTTGAGGCTAAGGAAGTTGATAACCTCAGCTTTCGGTTCCAAAAATGGAGGTACGTTTCAGGTTAGGTCAAGTTACCATGGCAACTCATGCTCTGAACATAACCTGGTCTGGAGCAGGTTTAGTTGAAGCTTAGTTTGTTTACAGAGATGTGAGGCAGCATGGAGTGTTCATTTGAAGATGATTTAGTGGATGAAGAAGCTCAGATAATACTTTTTCCACCATGAGAGGGTGATAAGACCACATATGGATGTTGGAAAAATATTTTTTTTACTTTGATCTAACTTAATTATTTTTTTCAGTTAAAATAAATCATTTTTTTTGTAAGTCGGTTTAAAATTACACGTAGTTTTCAGACAGTTATTTTACTTTCATTCAAATTAATTTAATTAAGTAGGTGTAACTTTGTTGCAGCTGTTAGATCAGCCTCGCAAAGGATTCTGGGATATCATTCCCTTTGCCAGTCTGGACAGATTTGGGTTTAAGTGTGGGTTTTTGACCAAATGTGTTTAGTTGTTTAGCTGTTTTACTGTGTTTTTCCATGTTTCGCCGAGTTATTTTGCCGTACTAAGCTTACGTCTCTGTACCATGAGTGAGAGTGAAGGAGAGGATGGTTAGTTTATATAGCACCCCTACGTAGCTTGTCTGTAATGACATTGATGGTAAATACCTTCTTGAGATTTTGCACTACGTGGGTCCATGGGGCGGCAGGTGCTGGCCACTTTGGGAATACAAAGACTGTAAAGCGGCTGAGGGCACGATTTTACTGGCCGGGCTGTCGACAGGCTACTGAATTGCACGTTCACTGCTGTGATCTTTGCACAGCACACAAGGGAACCACACAGCAGTCCCGTGCCCCTCTGCAGCAGTACCTGGTGGGGGCTCCAATGGAGAGGGTTGGTGTGATGTACTGGGTCCCTTTCCTCTCACTGAGTCGGGTAACCGGGATGTCCTTGTGGCCATGGATTACTTCACCAAGTGGCCAGAAGCATATGCGGTGCCGGACCAGAGTTCCACAACAATGGCAAAATATCTGTTGGAGGGGATTTTCACACGGTTCGGGGTCCCCAATGAACTCCACAGTGACCAGGGCAGGAACTTTGAGAGCAGACTCTTTGCAGAGGTGTGCAAGCGCCTGAGGGTGAGGAAGACCCGTACTACACCACTTGATCCACAGAGCGATGGGTTGGTGGAGCGCTTCAACCGAACATTGGCCACCCAGCTTGCTACACTGACCAGTACCCATCAGAGAGACTGGGACCAACATCTACCCCTGGTCCTGTTGGCATAAAGTAAAGCAGTCCAGGAGTTCAGCCAGTGCACACCCGCGCTGCTGATGTTTGGCCAGGAGCTCCGAACACCTGTAGACCTGGTGTTTGGCGCTGCACCTGAGCCGGATTTCACAGGAGGTCTCGAACTGGACTATGTGTGACAGTGGAAGGACAGGTTGGGGGAGGTACATCGTCTGGCAGTAGAAGCCCCAGCTTCTCGCTGGGCTTAAGCAGAAAAGGCTGTATGATACCTGAGCCCACGAACCGGTTTTTGGGCAGGGGGACAGAGTATGGGTGTACTGCCCAGTGAGGAAACGGGGACTCTCACCCAAGCTCATGAGCCACTGGCAAGGACCTGGAGAGATCTTAGAACAGATCTCAGAAGTGGTGTATCGGGTGCGGCTGCCAGGTCGGGGTCGAAGGGTGGTGCTCCATACGGATAGGCTGGCCCCTTACCACCCTTTAGCTCCTACTGAACAGGCAGACAAGGACAGTTCTGCAACCACTGTGGGTGTGGAGCAGGACAATGGTGGACAAGGTGTTGCTGACTCAACAGCAAGATCGGCCCGGACACGGAGGCAGCCAGTTTGGCTCAGGGCCTATGTGCAATGACTCGTGTTCATGTGTTGTTTGGTGCACAGCTTTGTGAGGGATGTGAGGACACTTAACCCTCTTAGGTGGGAGCAGTGTGGCGATCTGGGGGTTAGCGCCGCCTTCAGCCCCTAAGACTCATGGGAAGAGGGGAATCTTGGTGCGAAAACCATGAGTAAGAGGACTGGCAACAGAAGTGACATCCTTGCTGTTAGGTTGTTTTTGTGCGTTGAAATATATGGGCTTTGATCCCAGGAAGGCGATTACGCAATCTGACACCCTCTTTGTTTCGCTCTCTGAGACTGTTCGGAGGGGAGCGGAGTATGCGGCATAGACAGCTCTCCAACTTAGCCTGTTAATTACCAGTGCTTAGCTCTGGCTGCCCCACTACAGTGATGTACCAGCTGGGTCGTTACAATATGTTTCAAATGCAGAAACATCAACTACAGGTTCAAAATGGAAATTTACTCAATAAAACAATTACTTCGGTGACGTCACTTTTGATGCAAACTCTTTAACTTTTTAATAAAAAAAAACCTCAGAAGAAAAAAACAGAAATTATTTTTGTGACAATTGATTGATAAAAACACAAATAGCTGCAAATCAAATCAAAAAGTTAAAACTGGTGACTGACCTGCAGCAGCGCCGTGGAAACTCAGTCCCAGAAAACACAGAAACATCTGGACCTCCATTCTGGATCTAGTGAGGATCTCAGTCTCAGACCAACTGATGCAGAATATGTTTCTGAGGTTCCGGATCAAACATCAGAGAATAAATGGAAGAAACCTCAGAGGAGCACGTGACCATGATCTAAACCAATAGAAATGATCTCTCATAGCAAACGTCACTAATATCTGGGTAAAACTGACAGACTGAGGTTAACAACGAAAGTGAAAGTGGCAGAAGAGCGCAACATGGATACATAATTCATTTTTTATTTTTCCTTTGTTTGCATTTTTGTTCTTGTCCTCTCAAAGCTGCTTGAAGTCATTTAAAAAAGAAAAAGAAAAAACGTTATCAGTTATGTTTTCATGTGTGTTCAGTGTTATTCTGTGGTCAGCAGCGTCCTCTGGTGGGTAAAAACTCAATGCTCTGTCTGTTCAGTTTCTAAAACCAAATCCTGCAAAAATAAAGCAGCACTAAATTCTTAGAAACACACAGAATTTTGAGATCACTTTATCACATTTTTTTACTTGTCCAGCATTTGCTTTTACCAGAAGAGAAAAACATAAACTCAGTAAATCTGCTGTATCTCACTAAAATGTCGGTTTTGAAATTCATATATTCATTCATCCTCTTAACCGTTTATTCCCTTTCAGGGTCACGGGGCTGCTGGAGCCTATCCACTTGGACGAAGGCAGGGGATGCCCTGGACAGGTCGTCAGTGTGTCGCAGGGTAGAATGTCCACAATCACACACCCATTCACTCTCATGCTCACACCTATGGACAATTTAGAGTTGCCAATTAACTTATGAAGCATGTTTTTGGACGGTGGGAGGAAGCCGGAGATCCTGGAGAGAATGCACGCATGCACGGAGAGAACATGCAAACTCCACACAGAAAGGTCCCCCATTGATGTTGTGTTTTTCATGTCCCCCAGCCGGGACTTGAACCGGGGGCCTTCTTGCTGTGAGTTAAAATGTTTAGCTATGTTCAGTTGTAAGCTATGTTTAATATTTTAAAGTGTTTGAAAATATGATTCGTTCGAGTAAATGCTCTCAATGAGGAAACGGCTTATCTCATTTTCTTTCTTTCTCCTTTCAGGATAGTAACATTTCGGAGGCACCGCTGGGATGGGCAGCGCGAGGCCCCGACCGTGTGTGGAGCTCTTTTGCTAATCATTCCGAAAAACTACCCAGTTGAAGGTTGAAAGGACGTCAGACGGCAACCACTTGTAGCAGCATATGCCACTTAACTCCTTTACTGCAAGATGCACCGGGTGACACGCGTGGTTCCTCTGAGTGCTCCTCTGTAACGCCGGGCCCAAAAGCCCGCAGATGTCCAACAGGACGGCTCGAGGAAGTCGGAACCGGCTCATAAGCCACTCGTCCTCGTTTGCCAGCAAGTCTTCTTGCTGTCTAAAGATGCGTTCACTCAGAATTCTTCCATTTGCCACATCTTCTATTAAGAGCGTAAGATCAGCCATTGTGCGTCATTACGCATTGTGATGGGGCATTTTATTTCCATCCATTTAATTACATCTGACAAGCTACAGATGTCGGTAATAATCCACGTGGAAATGGGAAATTGTTCAGCGCAAATGTAGTTTCTTGTTGCTTTCTGAATGGTTGAGACATACGCCATACATTGTTTTATCACAAATAAAACAAACTAAAGGCATATGCATGAATACCATAATTCCATAGCTTATGAAGAAATGTTTTAATATGAAAACAACTTTCCCCAGTGGACAATTAGTACATCTGTCCGTCCGCACGCCCGCACCTATATCTGCTCCGCCAGACGGACACATTAACGAGAATATCAGTTTTGTACATAATTTCGTTTTGTTAACTATATTATTTATGAGGATGAATTGCACAACATGCCAATATTGCAGAACATATTTCACTTTTCTTTTTCCAAATATGTGTTAATTTGAAAATCATTTGATTTTTTTTGTTTGTTTCACTGCTGATTGATCAAACGGGTGTTCGTGTAGGCTGTTAATTGTAAGACTTGCTTTGTGAAGTCTTCATGTTATTTATGAGAGGCAGTATTGTCATTTTCACTTTCACGTGTTTCTTCTATCTGCTGACGGTGTCGCCGTTTCTCATTTCACCCGTTTTGTGCGTACGCCTGGGTCAGAGCTTGAGTGAAGGACCGCACATTTTCCCGTCAAGTTTGCTTTTTATAAATTTATTTTGTGCGTACGCAACGTTTATAAATGAGGCCCCTGGACTCATTTAGAGCGTTTTTCTGAAACCTGAACGTCTGGAGGCTCTGAGTCCGAGCGGAGCTGCAAAGACACGAGCTGCAGCTCAGAAGAAAATGGTTTGATACCAAACTGGGGGTTGGAGACACTTTTGGATTCATCTTTAAGGCAGCATCTGCTGCCTCCATCCTCTCTCTGTGAGTCTCTGCAGAGTTTTTCTGCAGCTGCTGGTTTTTCTGCAGCAGCAGCAGCATCAGAGCCAGAGAGCCAAAGAAAGTGGAAAGTCTGAGAAGGAAGCAGCTCTGAAGCTCTGCAGCTGACGGTGCAGCTTCAGGACTCATGAGGAGGAGCACATGCACGGCTCTGATGCTGCTGAACGTCTGACTGAGATGATCCACATTCAGAAGAGAGTTTCAGAGTGAAAGACGTGTGGAAGAAGAGAATCCTGAAGGTTTCTGTGCAGACATGAACTCAGTCAGAGAGCATCTGAATGTTGGAGGATCCAGAAGAAACCAGGAGCTCATGAAGGTGGTTCTGTTGGAGCAGAGAGCAGAACTCTGATCCCAGTTTCAGGAACAATGCAGGCTCATGTTCTGGACTGAAGAGTTCTCCTGAAATGTTCTGTTCAGACTTCTTCAGGATCACATCTGTGTGTGAATGTGGAGGTTTGTCTGAACCAAGCTGCAGCTCACTTTGAAGCTCCTTCAGGCTCACACAGCAACAATGACAAAGACTGAAGCTGCTGTGCTGCCCTCTAGTGGCAAACATGGCATCTGCAGCACACATTTCTGCTTGGTTATTGGTTTCTGCTTTCAAAGAAAGAAACAAAGAATATTTAATTTTCTTACAAACTAACAGTCCACTCAGACAATGTTTCCTCCTTCAGTGTCACATCCAGAAACACTGAACAGTCTTCATCAGTGAAGAAGATTCTCATCTTCTCACCAGCTTCCTGCTCTGAAGGAAACATCTTCATTCATCATCATGGACAGCCAGACCAACCTCTGTAGAAACACAATCCTCTAGTTCCAGACTAAAGAAATGATCCCTGAAAGTAGAGTCTTAGTGAGTTCTGGATGTTGTTTGTCCTCTTCTGTCTGCAGACAGGAACTCCTGCTCCTGGTCTCCTCCTGCAGAGTCGATGCAGCAGAGACAGAAACTGAAGCCTTCATCACATCACAGGCAGAGAAAGGAGGCAAAAACTTCTCATCTCCACTTTTATCTTCTGCTTCATTTTGTTGTCAAGACTCCAAATAAAAGTTTTCTTTTGTGTTTTGACAGGGAACAATACTACAATTGAAATAATATCACATAACAGTGAACTTCCTGCTCAGCCAAATGGTTGAAAACATTTTGAAAACATATGATTAAAAACCTTGTTTTTATGTAATGCTTAGCCAAGGCAATTAGAAACACGAAATAAGTGTTTTTATTGATATTTTATCTTCGATGGGTTGTTAAAAAATTATTCTTGTGTCAAAAAAACCTAAAGAAAAAACTTGTCCTGATAAACAGAAACAGTTTATAAAAGCTTGTAGATTAAAAACTAAACTCTACAGAACACAGTCTTTCTGCTCTGCTCCATTCTGATCCTCCTGCAGACAAATAGATCCATGAACGTCTTTGTTTTCCTGGTCTGAGCTGGAATCTGGATCTAATCTGGACAGATGCATAGATCTGACATTGCTGCTGATTTTATTGTACTGCTGATGTTAGCTATGCGGGCTGTAAGTTAGAGGGGGAGTTTGTAAAAAGATGGATGATGGGAAGGAGACGGCCGGAATCTGCATCAACAGTCCTGCCTCAGACGTGAATGACTAATAAACTTCTCTTGCTCTGGAGATACCCTGTCTTAGAAAAGGACACAGTTTTTATTATATTTTTATTTAGTCCAAAAACTTCATCATCATCATCATCATCATCAAAAGACCAATGGGATCAGTCTGGATGTAGATCAGAATATGATCGTAGTGGGATTTCAACAATGCAAAATCAATAAAATTATGTTTTTCCTCTTTTTATTGCCTTGATTGAGTAATACATACAATCAATGTTTTTATGACTGCCGGCAGATAAGAGGTTAACTTCTCAGCTTCAGATTATGACATCATCACATTCAGCTGAAAAGTCTTGGATTAAACCGTCCATCCCTGAAAAGAAGAAACCGTCACTGAGGAGAGGAGTGTCTCGGGGGGAGAGGAAGCAGAGGGGAATGCAGGGTTATAATGGAAACCACGATGCCACCGACAGGAAGTGAGACTGTGTAAAACTCAGGCAACGAGTAAAAGAAAAATCAGGCTTTGTTTGTGAAGAAAACGTTCAACTTGGACGTGTCTGAGACAGAAAAAAGGATGTGAAAGTTTTCAGGTTTTTCAGCCTTTGAGTGAAAGTAGGAAGCACATTTCAGAGGCAGAAGCCTCTTCTCCATCTCCTTCTGTAGCTCTTCAAAGTCCTGGTGCAGTCTCAGAGGAAAGTGGAAGAACTGGAAAAAGAAATCAGAACTTCCTGTCACCTTCTGGTCTCACGGCTGCAGAGTCTGGATCCCGCCTGAGGCGTGGTCATGAAGGCCCAGGCAGACATGTGAGTCTGGTTACATGTTGGGACATGAAATAGATAAGAAAAGTATTTAGTTCAGTTTTAGAAACAGATTGTGAGAAACCATAAAATCCCTCAGTCTGATTATCACATGTGGGCTGAGTCCAAAATAGCCTGACACCATGCCTGTGCGTGTGTGGAGCATTTTATCAGAAATCTCAGGTATCCATGGAGGAAAGGTTTCAAACGCTCATCCTGGAGATCGACGTCTCACTTCCTCGTTCTGCCTCCTCTCCAGTTCTACCTGCACTTTCTGCTCCTAATTACCTGGACTAGTGAGTTTATTCAGTCAGGATCAAGAGAGACTTCTTCTTCTGATAATTCAAACCTGGAAAAGAGTTTAGTTTGTCTGATCAGGAAACTGAAAATGAGGACGTCAGCGGAGCAGAAAGAGGAGGAACACCGTCAACAATCATGTTGGAGCTCCAACAGGCATTTTCCTGACTCAGCAAAAACATCTGTTTGTTTTTCTTTGTTCTGTCCAGCAGCTGAACAAATGGAAGAAGGTTGGAGGTTCAGTGGACCAAGAGCTGGATCATCTAAAGGAAAACGGGCTCCACACACAACATCTATGTGAAGATTATTCTGGAATTACTGGCTCCATTTGTCTGAATTATGGCTTACAGCTGATAAATTCACATGAATAATGAGGTCATGAGAGAAAATCTACATTTTCTTGCTGGTTTCTTCTTGAATAGAGTGATTCCAATCAGACTAGTGAAATATTCTGAATGTTTCTGAATCTCCATTGATTCATGACTTCTGATCAGTTCTTCTTTCTGTAACTATGATCTAAATGGACTTTAATGAAAGACCATGTGATGTTTCCACTGATGCTAAAGCTGACCAATCATGTTATTGATTACAACACGAGCGCTTTCTGTGTCTAAAATCAGTCCCAGAAGAGTTCAACCATGACTTCAATGCCTGAGCTAAGCTCCTCCCCCTTTGTGTGTCTTTGTGTGTGTGTTTCTTGTGTGTTCCCCTGACTGCAGCAGTGTGTCGTCAACAAGAAGCTGATTCCTAGAGAAAAGTGAGAGTTTCAGCTCTAAGGGGTCTGAAGTCCATCTGAGAAGATCACTAACTCATCAGTCCTGCTGTCCCTGAAGACCGGCTTCATGTTCAGAACCAGCTTCAGGTTCTGGGCTGGGATTGGATGTGTTGTGGTGGCAGTAAAGCAGGTTTAAACCCGGATCAAAGCAGAATGTAGAAAGTGTCAAAGTGTCAGTCAGACTCCCAGACAGAATGTTCCAGATCAGCATTTATTGGTTATTTCTTGATGTTCTTCATCTTTGGAGAAAAGCAGAGCTAGAAAATCAAACAAAGTTCCATCTATCTGGTAAAAACTTGGATTCATTCAGTCTTTCCGGTAAGGACAGATTTCTTTGACGTCTTTTCTTTTCATGTAAATTCAGTCAAACATGTTGATCCTTCAGGATGTGGATGAGTTGATATGAAACAGTGTTTTCTGCAGCAGGAACATGTGAGAGGAAACCTGCTGTTCCTCAGCTGAGCTTCATCATTCCATCTCAGCAGCAGATGAGGAGGATGTGCTGCTGGAAAATCTGCCTCACAGACTCAGTTTGCAGCTTCTGCTTTCAGGTTTGACTTCTAGTTTCTGGAGAAACAGGAAAAAGAAACAGAAAATCTCCACACCACTCTAGAACCACCTAGAACAGTATTATGGGATGTTTTTCAGCTGAATCACTGGGATCCATCTTCATGTTAACATCTAAGTGATCGTGTCAGATGAAATCTTTCCTGTTTGAAGGAGTTTCCTTCATGTCAGAATAGGATCCCAGATCTCCCATCAGGCCTTGCAGCTCCTGACTTTGTGATGAGTTCCTGCAGAAACTCTTGGAAATCTCATGTTGATTCTCTCCCAGTTGACATCCATGGAGATTTTCACTGCTGTTGTTCAACTGTAGAGTTTGTCACAGACGCTCAAACTCATGAAGAGTTCAGCTGGAAGTTGAGAACGAGGCTTTGAAACCAGCAGCAGTTTGAGTCCATTCTGATATTCCATTCAGGTTTCTGCTACAACAAGCCTTTATTTTGAAAGAGCCAGTGGGGCAGAAACAATAGAAGGAGGAGATTACCAACCCCCCCTGGAATGTTGCCCCCTGTGCAGTGGACTAGTGGGGGCAGGGACGGCTGAACCAATCACAGAAGACTGTTGCAGCTTTCCCTCCAAAAGTCAACCAATCAGATGTTGTTGTTTGGATTCTTTGTCTTGAAGTTTCACATGTGGAAGCTTCCAGAGTCTTTTCTGTTTGGTCTGCAGGCTGAGCAGAACTGACTCCTGCAGGATCACAGGAACTTTCAAGAAAATCTACAGACAGGAGAAAAGTTTCTGTTTGGACCTTTTTTCTGGGATTGTGAGACTAGCAGATGATCGATCGGAGCTGCAGTGAAGAGGACGGCGGTGTTTGTGGGAGTTGGAGCTGAAGATCGGAGCAGGAACCATGTCTTCAGAACCTCAGGAAGGTTCTGTCAGAGAACAACTTTCTGCTGCTGAAGGAACCATTGTCCAGAACGAGGAGGAGCTCTGTCGTCAGCGCAGACTGCTGGATAGCAGCTGGAAACCACAGCTGCAGCTCCACCACATAGGTATGTTACCCGATGCTTGGGTCAGGCATCGGGGCTGGCCAGGGGTGACGAGGCTCCGGCTGGGTGGTGGGTGGCTCCTGGGTCTTCTGGGTCCTGGCTCTGTTCTTGGCCCGGGTCTTGGTGTCCGGCTCCCAGTGGCCCCAATTACTTCCACCCAGTACGGCGCAGCGCCTGTCCTGTGCTCCCTGCCCTAATTTCAGGGTTTCCCCTTGCTCCCGGATGCAGGAAGGCTCTGTACCTGGCTGGGTGGTTTCCCTGCTCGAGCCAATTCAGGTCCACTTGAGTTGGTTTTGCCATGTTGGTAAAGACGTTTGTGCAGAGGTTGTTTCTCTAGCTGCATTACTAACATCACAGAACCAACTCAGGTGGACCTGAGTCTGCAATACACCTCCACCTGAGGGCCACAAACTACTCCTTCCAAGATAGCAAGGTTTGAGTTTTAGCCAGAGAGAAAGGATGGTTTGAGCGAGGTGAACAAACCAGTTTCACATAGGTCATTAGCAGCTGAAAGAGATGACCAGTCACTGGCTCCCCAACCCCCAGCTGAGGACAAGGAACTCATAGCAACCCAAAACCATGTAGTCTAAGTAGACCATGCTATCCAGTTTCAGGTCTGAATTCTCCCCCAGGTGCACATTTAAACTAGCTCTTTCACCAGCTATTTCAGAATTGACAATTTGGATAAGGTGAAACGTTTTCAATTTTGAAAATAAAAATGTCCATATGGCATTTTTAATCCTACTTCTGATGGAAGCAAAATCAGTGAATGTGAGTCTTCACAGACATTTGGTGTTTTCAGATAAGCAGTTAATAGTATTTATTAACAAGGCGCAAAGTTCTAAAACATAAAAAATGTCTCTTTTTGTGTTTCTGCAGTCCTCCCCCAGCATTGGGTGACTGAGGATGAGGATCTCTGCAACCAGCAGAGGAACTTCAGAGTTGAACTGGAGAAACCGGACCCTCCGCTTTATAAAGAAGAACTGGAGGAACCAGAACCATCACTGATTAAAGAGAAGAAAGAAGGGTTTTACAACAGTCAGCTTGATCTGAAGCAGGAGACTGACACCGTAATGGAGATTCCTACTGATGAGGAAGCAGGACGTCCACAGATTAAAGAGGAACTGCAGGAACCAGAACTTCCACAGATTAAAGAGGAACCATGGGAACTCTTCATCAGTCAGGAGGAAGAGCAGCTTCATCTGAAGCAGGAGACTGATACCTTGATGGAGATTCCGGAGGAAGATGAGAACGGTGAAGCAGATCCAAACAATCAGCAGAGCTTTAATGTAACTGATAGTCAGGATGAAGAAGGAAACCAACATGAAGAATCAACATCAACTACAGATGAAGAGACAGTCCCACAGAACAGAGATCAGAGGAAGAGGAGGGACAGAAGTCATGTCCAAAGTGTGGACAGCTCTCACATGTCAGAAGGTCAGTGTGAAGGCCCGTACACACCGGGACGAATTTTGTGCGCGATATTCGCCGACGTTACTCGTTACCTCATGAATAAACAAAGGGCACCAATGTGAGTGTGCACACCGACGTGAAAACTCCACGCGTAAAAGCGCAATTTTTTAAAAAAAAACGCCTCGGGTTCGTTTTTTGGTTTGACCCGCCGCGTCAAAAACTATACGACCAATGAGAATGGCGATTTTGCACACGTGTCTGTAGCTTCTGAAGTTACAGTAAAACACAACTTGGGGGCGCCCAAACATCAAACTGTCTTTCTGAGCACACATACCAGCGAAGAAGATAGACGCCAAGTAGCGTCTACACTGCCGCGAAGAAATAATGACGGACATTCTAAAATATCCCCGAACCAAACACCAGTTGTAGCAACTGGTGCTTGAAATGTTCATGTTTTCTTTGTATGATTCTGACAAGCGTGTAAATACTTATATAAAGTTGCTCAGCGCCTCCTTGTGTACAGGAGTATATCTGTTTTACATTAAGCGCCATCTAACGTCAGGGAATGAAATTGCATGCCCGCTCGGCTCACCGTCAGCGAAAAATCGTCTGGGTGTGAACACAAAACGTGGCGAAAAACGCTGGCGAAAAACGGTTGGCGAATTTTCGTCCCGGTGTCTACGGGCCTTGACTCTGATGTTAGAAAAAATCCACAGAAGGCAAATCTTGGTAAGAAATACAAACAATCTCAAAAAGAACTATCCCGCCTGACTACATGGGTCTAATGAAAGATGTTAAAGCTGTTTTAGGGCCCGTACACACCGGGAGGAATTCGCGCGCGATATGCGCCGATGTTTAACGCCTCGTGAATAAACAAAGGGCACCAATGTGAGTGTGCACACCGAAGCGAAATACGTCATGCGTAAAAGGCGTCCTTTTTTTGAAAAATGCCTCGGGTTCGTTTTTTTGGTTTGAGGCTCCGCGTCAAAAAATATACGACCAATGAGAATGGCGCTTTTGCACACGTTTCTGGAGCTTCCGAAGTTACAGTAAAACACAACTTGGGGTGCTCAAACACAAAACTGTCTTGCTGAGCACACATATGTAATGGCGAAGAAGATACACACCAAGTTGTATCTAAACTGGCAGTGCATCTACACTGCCAGTGCAAGGCAAGATGTATGTAGAGTTGCTGGTCTCGTTGGTGTCGTAACACAAAGAACTTAATGACAAACGCGACAGCGATTAAGATCTTGATAAAAGAGAACTGTTATGGAGTGGTATTGCACAGCAAATGGGCCTTGATGGTGAGTTTCATTTAATTTAATTGTCTTCCATGTTCCTTCCTACAAACGTTTCACAATCGCCATTGTTTGTGTGCTGTAGTGGAGGAGGTAAAACACAAATGGAAAAGCCTCCGAGATACATACACACGAAAACAGCACGAAGAAGATTGCCGAAGTGGACAGGCTGCTAAAAACACGAAGAAGCCGTGGAAATTCATGAAGGTCATGGAGTTCCTCGCAACATCAACAGAATTTCGAAGGTAATATTATCATTAGAACATTACAATACATAGCTGTGTGAGCTCTGCTATAATGCATTGACATTAAATATTGATTAACATGATATCATTGCATGTTCCCTGTTCACAATGCGATCAAACCTCCAGTTCAATATATTAGTTTATGTTCTGTGTATAGGTAACCTCTGCTGAAATTTTGCTGCCTGACATATGGTACATTTAAATTAGTATGAATCTAAACAAAATTATTATTTAAACATTAAGCTATTTTGTCAAAATGGGTATGAAGTGTGGCATGGCCCACAGTGTGAGTTATTGTTTCTGATGTAAACTGAATTTGTCTTTACATTGTTCACAGCGATATTTCTCATGAAAATATGGATGAAGGGGTTGAGCAAGTGGTCGTTCAAAAAGATGTCAGAGACAGAGAAGCATCAGCAAGCACGTCTTCAGGATCAACCTTTTCCAGCCCAACTGTGACAAGGCCTACTTCAAACAAAAGAAAACGGCCAGAGACACCAGACTTGTTGGACCGGTACCTTTTATCAAAAGAAGCAAGGGAAAATGAGAAAGAGGACCGGAGAAGAGAGAAAGAGGAGCGCAGAGAGCAACGAAGAGAGCAACAAAATGATGAGAATTACTTGTTTGTTCTTGGCTTGATACCAGCACTAAGGAGATTGTCGCCAGCCGTACAGTCTTCAGTCGAACTCAGAATCCATCAGCTGTTGCATGATGCTGAGTTTGGCCAGGCCTCTTCTGCTTTTTTTTCACAGCAGTCGCCGGTGTCCTACCATCAGGTCCCCCGCGGACCCCACCAAACAATGGCTGCTCTACTACTTCTTGGCTACCCTAATAGATTTTTACTTTATACATTTTAATTCTGTATTTTTTTGTTTGTTTTTTTACATTCCAGAAATTTGTTTGAAAATAGCTATTTCATAAATATTTATTTGCACTATTGTTCACTTGCACTACAGTCATTGTGACTTATTTGCACAACCTTTTCTGGCTCCTTTGATTACTTTATGTTTGTGATTGTTATTGCAACTTTTAGTTCATTAAAAATAAATAGTTTCATTTTTCCAAGAGAAATTGTGCATCAGTGACTTAAAAGTAATGTAGCCTTTTGGGACATGGCATATTTTTGGACATAAATATTCTTGACCTCTTGTTGAAATAGCTATGTGCCCAATTATGGAGTCACTGCATTTATAGGCAACATCTACAGGAACATAACCATTATGGGCACAGCATTGTGCAGGGAATGAGAACATCTTAAAGAAAAAGCTAGTAAAAATGTTTATTAAAAAGACACACTTTCAAAATGCACCTTACATTTAGTTGTAAATAAGTATATGTTGAAGGGACCAAATTACTTTACATTTTACAAAAAAAACTACACTTTAACTTTGATAGAACATGTTATATCAAAAATGTTAAATTTGCTGTGATGAGTGCTGCCATATTAATTAATGAAGAATAAGATTCAATAGATTTGATAGTGTATTCAAGTTCAAATTGTATATATACACATACACTAGCGGTCTTCACAATGAAAAATGTAATTAAAAAGGCTATAATTTATAGGTTGATATTATCTGTTCCCCAGAGCATGGTTCACATGGTCATACTGCCAAGCAACTTTTCCTTCTGGTGAGTTGAAGTAATCTGCATCAACTAAGGCCAGCAATACAACAGAGAATGTACCTTTATAATTAAAGTAGAGAGATCCAGAGTTTGCAGGGGCCTGGATGAATATGTGTTTCCCATCCATGGCTCCCAAGCAGTTAGGGAAATTCCCTCTTTCATGGAATCTCCTGGCTGTACTCCTCCACATCTCTTCAGTAGGCACTGGCAAATGTTCATCTCTGAGGCAGTCCCACAATGCATCACAAGTTTCACTCACTATCGAAGCCACAGGTGACACACCAAGTCGAAAGCTGGACGTAATAGTGCGGTACGAGTCCCCAGTGCTTAGAAAACTGAAATAGAAATAGACAAATACTAGTTTTTAACAACGCTTCACATATGTTTTTACAACATTCATTGAAGTGAATAAAAATGTAAACATAATCACCGTAAACACACGGCCAAGCGCTGCTCTGGGTCGATTGGTTTACTGTATTTTGTCTGTTCTTTCGTCAGCGAGGGAGCCAGTTATTGAAGTCAATTTTTGATGGACACTGATGGACATTCTAAAATATCCCCGAAAACGCTCATGATCCATTTTCAGCTCTTGTACCAGTCGATAAAACTCCCCATGTTGTTCTCTTCTCGTAACTATGGGGTGCACCCTAAATCGGCGTCTTTTCCGGCGTCTTCCATCATTCAACAGAATAATTTCTTCATCGCTGGAACTGGAGTTGGAGCTACTGGAGCTTGAAATATTCATGTTTTCTTTGTATGATTCTGACAAGCGCATAAATACTTTCTCTCTTCTTCTGAGTGAAAAGCGACTTTAAGAAGCATAAAGTTGCGCAGCGCCACCTTGTGTACAGGAGTATTTCTGTTTACATTAAGCGCCATCTAATGTCAGGGAATGAAATTGCATGTTCACTCGGCTCACCGTCAGCGAAAATCGCCTGGGTGTGAACACAAAAAACGTTGCGAAAAACGCTGGCGTATGACGGCTGGCGAATATTCGTCCCGGTGTGTACGGGCCAAGGAAGACGTCTTGCAGATGAATCTTCACACGTGACCACCTGCTCTCTGCTCCTGATCCTTGCCTTCATGTCATTCCTGCTGTTCATCAAACAGATCTTCAGGCTGAAGCTTCAAACCTGGTTCTTTATCTTCATGCTGATGAAGATGGATGAAGGTGCTGCTTGGATTCTGCTTTGATGTCCGTCTGTTCTCAGTTCCTTCATGGCTGCTGCTCAGAGCTGTTTCTGGATGTTTCTGGAGAATTCATGTCTTTACTGATCCAAATGTGGGATTTCATCTTTCATCCAACTTTGTTCCAACATGGTTTCAAAATGGAATTTGGTCATTAATGCATCTTCTTAATGACAATGCTACTCTCATGTCTTTTGATGATTTCACAACTAAATATGGTTCACTAACAAATAGAAAAGATTTTGGAAAAAATATTAAGGCTATTCCTCAAAAAGGCTGTTAAAGGAATTAATATTTTTGTGGTCCTCATTTCTCCTAGGCTTTTATCTTATCTTTATTTCATTGAAGGCTTTCTTTTAGGTATACAGTGAGTGGTTCCTTTGAATTTCAAAGTGACTTCCTGAAAATTGCATATGTAAAGAGGTTTTGATGATGCAGCTCCAAACTCATCCTCCCTTCATAAAAACGCGTCTTTGATCTTCTAAGACCATCTGGAAGCCTTAGCTGCAGATCTGACATGGACCAGAATTAAATTGCCTCCAGGATTCGATTCAATGTGTGGGAGCCCCTGAAGGTGACAACTCGCATGAGAAGGACAAAGAGTTGGGACTGACTGCCTGTGGAGAAGGATCTGGGCAACTGTGCTGGACCCCAATGGGGACACAGTTTGGGGTCGGACAGATGTCCGTCGATTAAATAACCCCCCGGACGTCTGAAGCAGGAAGCAGACCAAATGCTGTGATTCCAAATATGGACTGAGGGAAGTGGGCAAACCTTTCGACCGGCCAATCCGAGCAGCCAGAGGCGGAGATACAGCAGCCATCTTGGTTGCGGGGGAGGAGGTTCTGACCACATGTTTAAAAGTCTGCACTCAAGGAACTTTCCTTTGTTCCCAGACGGCCTCATGTGATTCGGATTTGTAACTTCTTACGTTTTGATGGTTTTGGATTTGGGAACCCAGATCGATCTGTTTTATTCTGTTTTATTTTGTATTGTTTTACTCTGTTTTTAGAAATATTGTTAGGGAATAAATTGGTTAATCTTAATCCGGTGGAATCCCGTGGTTTTCTTCTTCTCGACTTTTTTGAACATGCAAGGAAAGTAATCTCAAGGCGACAGATTATTTTCCTACACTGTAAACCCAGTTTCTGATCTGTTTCATGATGACATCTACAGACATCCTACTGTCCCCAAGCTTCTTATTGGAGATAACATAGCAAATGCCAAACTCCCAAACCATCAAATAAGAGAATATTTTAATGAAACGTCCTTTGCCTACATCTCAAATCCAAATTATATAACCCAATATTTTAATATTTTAGAAAAGAAACAAATACGAACTAAATATTTAAAACTCCCCATTCCTCCTAAAGCCAAGGAAGTCCACTTTAAAACCTTCTCAGGTATTTACCCTTCCAAGGAATTATTAAGAAAACGGTTTGGAATTCCCGAAAATTGTTGTTCTTTTTGTCATGTGGAGATTAAAACAACTGAGCATCTTTTCTTTGAAACATTTTATTCTAACGTCTTTTGGAATAGTTTACATTATTGGCTTTTCCCCAAGTTTTCACTTTTAGCAGACTTTTCTATTAAGATCATCATTTTTGGGTTTCTTTTAGAAAACAAAAACACAGAACTTATTCTGAATGTTGTAATTATTTTGGGTAAATTCTTTATGCATAAATGTCGTTTCCTAGAAATCAAACCATTTTTTTCATAAAGAACTCTGCTCTTTTTTTTCATCTGTAAAATTCATGGAAAACAAACTTGCTATGGAACTTCAAAGTTGTAACTTGCAGCTTCTTGATAACCCCCTAAGTTAAAAATAATTAAAATGTCTATGTAAACCCCCCTTCATTCATTCATCATCATTTCTGTTTATTCCCTTTCGGGGTCACGAGCATACACTGGGAAGAACATGCAACTCCACACAGAAAGGTCACCCATTGATGTTGTGTTTTTTATGTACCCCAGCTGGGACTTGAACCGGGGGCCTTCTTGCTGTGAGGCAAGAGTGCTAACCACTGCGCCACTCTCTCTGTATTATTAGTAAATTTTTACTTTATTTTATCCTGCATCTGTTTTTTGAACATGTCCAGTACTTTTTCTATGTTTCTATACCTTGCATTGTATACAACTGTCACAAACTGTTAACCTCAATTGTCTTTTTCAATAAAAAATAAATAAATAAATAAATAAAAATGAGGGTAATTTCCCATGGCAAACTACACACTGGTTAAAAACCACTGGTAGAGTATAATAGCAACTATAGAAATTTAAAATTGTGAATGAAATAAAAAACATTATGAGCTTTTATTGTCTAAGGCTATATTGTTTATTTTTTTGTGGCTCCACTCTATCCTGGTGGTACCTTGGCCACATGAGATGTCAAAACATTGCCAGTAAAAGGGAAAAAATGAAATAAAAATGATACTATTAATATTTTGATAAACTCCATTAAACTTTTGTCTCATTTATGGTGATATTTATATTTTTATATCACACTTGTTGGATACGCCATTTAAACTCATACTGTCAATAAAATTAAAATGCAAAAGAATATTAAATAAATCGCAAAATCAATTTAAAGAACTCTTCGGTCCGTTCTTGAACTCGACATTCTTCCGGTTTGTCAAATGTCAAAGCCTGTTTACAATAGTGATCGTTACAACACGGAACAAAAAATCATACACAGGTCACTAGAAATGTAAAAAGTAATCGCAACTTATGATTTTACAGGGATTTTCACAGGAAAAAAGAGAAACTCGCGTCACGTCAGCCCGCAGATATGAATGAAAAAGATCAAATGCTTTCAGATCCTTTTGAGGCAAGGGTGGGCAATTATTTTGACTCGCAGGCTGCATAAGGTTCTAAAATTAGGTAGAGGGGCCGGACCAGGAGTGGATGCATGAAGTGAGAAAGTAATAACCTGTAATCTGGTTGAAAATTATATCTCAAAACAGAGCATTTTAGAGTTTTTAGGTTCAAACTTTTGTTCTCATTTTAGAGCCAAGTGCACTGCCGGCTTGATGTACCTTGTGTAAAACTAGGAGAAATGCTGTGTTCATGTGGTGGTTAAATGATTGGAAGAATGAAAAACCACAAATCTTCCAACACCACGTATGCTAGAGCGGGGCCCCAAACTTTTTCTTGTGAGGGCCACAATAACTCTTTTTCTTTAAACTTTTATCTTTCTTTTATTGTGAAGTCCTATAGTACAGTTTTATTAATTCATGATCCTTTTTTATAAAATAAATAACACTATGAAATAAATAAAAGACCAAATAAGTGTGATTTTTGAAGACAAAAGTCAGGTAAACCTACTGATACATTAAAAAGAAAAAAAGAACTAGTGGATCCTCTCCCGTCATTTCCCACTGAGACTTTGAAGGCAGCAGCTCCTCACACGTCTCAGTTTGCGCTAAAACTCTGCAGCTGTGTCAGCACGTCAGTTGCTCATCCAGTAATAATGAAAAAAAATCTAATTTCTGTGTCTACTGCTGCAGCTACACACATATCTGTGTTACTTTTTCACCAGTACAGAGTTCCCTCGTTTATTGCGGGAGTTATGTTCTAAAAATAACCATGATCTGTGAAATCCACATAGTCTGATTCCAGACGTTTATGGCAGTAAAACTCCTCACTGCCTAAATACACTTTTCTCACACAAACATGAACATTTTCATCCTTTTCTCTCTTGTTTGAAATCTCACACCTTCATAGAAATTAGGTCTAGGATCTTAGAAAGAAAACAAAAGATCTGATTGTGATCACAGATTTCTGATCTGAAGAGCTTTGTGTTTCTGTACAGGAGACACGGAGGAGATTGATTGACAAGGCCTCTAGTCAATCAGGACAAAAAAGCAGCATAATCTCTATAAAAGAATGAGCTAAACCGGGAAAGATCAACAGTAGAAAGGGCGGACTGTCTTCTGTTCTATCAGACCTTGGATTTTAGAGGGTTTCAGGTTGGAGCACAGACTGCAGAAGGGTGGAAGTAATTGTCACATTCTATGCGGGTCTGGATCGTGTGGCCAGGTTAAAAAACAAAACAAAACATGGGTCTCTGATATTGTTCAGTGGCCCAGAACAAACATGGAGGCAGGACCGATTCAACTCTTGCCCACCCCTGCTTTGAGGAAAAGTTGAACGTAAAGTAAATAGATATATCTGCAGATATGAATAAAAATAAACATTGTTATTCTACGACATCAGAGCTTTTTGGAGAAAAAGTTAAACCAAACAAACAAACAAACAAACTACAAACTGTTTGTAAAGTAAAGGGGATATTTATTGCTAGAAATGTTGTCAAAATAAAGATTAATCCTTAAAATATCATCTTTAGTGGAATTTTCCACCGAAAAACCAGCGAATATCTGCCATATTGTTTGTTCACGTCAAGCAAAAACTCAAAAATCACGTGATCCTGAGATAGCTCAAAGAAAATGAATATGAAAATAAAACATAACCATAACATAACAATTTAAGGGCCCGTTTTTGTAGAAGTACTATGTTTTTCCATGAGGACAAACAAGGCTACTGCACGTTTTGGGATGAGGCTGGGTTGAAAAAATGCTTCAGTTTCAAAATATAAACGATTTTTTACCCTAAAAAATTATGTTATGCTCACATCTTTGAAAAAATATGTGTTTCATTGTGAATGCAGTCCTTTGTATTTAAAGTGTCATGCAGATCTAGAACCAAAAGTGTAGAACAAAATCTAATTTACCCTTAGACTTACTTGGTTACGTCACATACCTGCTTTTTGGAACAGAATCCAGCTTTGGAACCAGCAGAGAAGCAGTTCACGTCCAATTTATTTTTCACAGATTAGATTGGTACAGAACACTGAAAACTAAAAAGAACAGAGGAACAGTTCTAATGTCTATTAGAAAACATGAATCACAAGAACACCAGACACAAACACCAGTCTGGTTCTTTATCCGCCTCTTCCTTCATACATTTTTAAGAAAAATCTTTTCCTCACTAAACTTGGTCTAACAAAATATAAACAGCAGTTACTACTTTTTGTTTAAAATAATAATCAAATGTTCACTGATCACATAAGTGTGAGAATAAAATACGTTTACAAATCTTTCTAGTGTTGTCATGGTAACACACACATACACATACTCATCATCTTAGCATAAACTACACATTGAATCCGTTCAAGATTTAACTCTAATAATACAGAACAACACATTTTATTAACTGGTACATATGAAAGAATTCATTTTGTGAAAATGTTTAACATTTTTGTGAAAACAGTAAAACTCATTGTCTAGTATCTTTACACATAGATTTAAATGTATTGATTCTTTTTTCTTTGGTTTTGATAATTACTGCATAAAAAATATAAAATAGAAAGACTGTTGTAAAAAAATCATATCATATCATTCCCATTAATAACGTTTGTTTTCAGCTCATGTCAGAATCTAGAAAACGGTTCATTGTTATGTGTCAAATACTAACTTGTGTCTCCTTTTAATTGAATGACTGCATCAATGTGTTATGGCTGTGGTTCTTTATTCATGTAAGGAAAGCTCAGACTGCTTTGGAGTAAATTAGAACATTAGGGTTTGGTCTCAAGAGTTTTAAATTTTAATGAACTAAAATGTAAAAATTAATTACATTTTTCAAATTTTCTGAAATACAGAAAAAAAGTCATCAGCTGTGCTGCAGAGGTAGAGTGGTTAACATCTCATAAGAAGATTGCAGGTTCAACTACCACTTTGCCCGTCCATGTGTCAAAGTGTCACTGGACAAAACTGCACCCCACATTGATCCTGCTGGTTATAGGTTGGTGCCAGTGTGAGACAGCACATATCAATGTGCGAATGTGTGTGTGTGTGTGTGAACTGACTGTAAAGCACTTTGGGCTTTCTAAAGGGTACAGTAAATACCTTAAGTATATGGAAAAATTAATATATGGCTCAAAATATTTCAATTATAATGTCATGATTTTGAATAAAGTACTCGTTATTGGATTTATGGAACGAATAAGTGTAACTTTAATAAGTAGAGCAACCCCTGGCTGGAGCCTGTGGAACTCCGACAGCAGCCCAACGTGCACGTGACCTACACTTCAATACAAAAAAATAATATGGTATGACCTGCATGAAACTGTGGTATTTTCTAAACATAATAATAAACACAAATTTTGACATGAGTAATGTCCTCTCTTCCTGCAACACTCTCTAGTTGTTATGATTATGTTTAAACATACCTTCAAAATAAGATACACCGCAAATACAAAGTTCAAGAAAGTACATGAAAAATCCCACTCACCAAATTGCTAAATGGTGTGTTGGGATAAATTCGTATTTTAAGTGGGACTCAAAAAAACTTTCTAATGATGTTTGTTTTTTACTCATTACACTAGCTCTTGTGTTTCATCTTAGCGGTAACCTATCACATGACCAAAAGAATGCCTTGGCTTGCGTCAAGAGTAACATAGACAATTGTAACAGAGAATCGAAAAATGCTTTTCTGTTGTGTGTGAGTTGCCATGTGTTTTATGAGATTAACTTTTTGACTAAAACTTTTATCACATTCTTCACAGGAAAAAGGCCTCTCTCCTGTGTGAGTTCTCATATGTGTTTTAAGGTTAGATGCACAATTAAAACTTTTATCACATTCTTTACAGGAAAAAGGCTTTTCTCCTTTGTGAGTTCTCATGTGTGTTTTGAGATCAGATATTTGATTAAAACTTCTATTACATTCTTTACAAGAAAAAGGCTTTTCTCCTGTGTGAGTTCTCATGTCTTTTGAGATCAGCTATAATACTAAAACTTCTATCACATTCTTTACATGAAAAAGGCTTCTCTCCTGTATGAGTTCTCATGTGTCTTATGAGATTAGCTTTTTGACTAAAACTTTTTTTACATTCTATTCAAGAAAAAGGCTTTTCTCCTGTATGAGTTCTCATATGTTTTTTTAGATCAGATATTTGAATAATTTTTTTTTTACATTCTTTACAAACAAAAGGCTTTTCTCCTGTGTGAGTTCTCATGTGTCTTTTGAGATTAGATATACAGCTACAACTTATATCACATTGTTTGCATGAAAATCGCTCCTCTGCAGTATGTAATCTTACATGAAAAGGTTTGTTGGCTATTCTTGAACTTTCTCCAGACTTTATAAAGGAAAAACTCTTCTCTTTTGGAGATTCTTTGTTTTTATTAACCAAAGCATCGTATTTTGATTTTCTACTACCATCACAGTCACAGTGACTTTTTGACATGTGAGAGCTGTCCACACTTTGGACATGTCTTCTGTGTCTTCTCTTCCTCTGATCTCTGTTCTGTGGGTCTGTCTCTTCATCTGTATTTGATGTTGATTCTTCTCGTTGGTTTGCTTCTTCATCCTGACTATCAGTTACATTAAAGCTCTGCTGATTGTTTAGATCTGCTTCAACTTTCTCATCTTCCTCAAAGGTAGAAATCTCCATCAAGGTATCAGTCTCCTGCTTCAGATCAAGCTGCTCTTCATCGTGACTGGTGCAGAGTTCCCCTGGTTCTTCTTTAATCTGTGGTGGTTCTTGTTCCTGCAGTTCCTCTTTATTCTGAGTTGGTTCTGGTTCCTCTTTAATCTGTGGAGGTTGTTGTCCCCCTTGTTCTTCAGATTTTGGAGGTTCTGGTTCCTCATGTTCTACTCTGAAGTTCCTCTGCCGGTTGTTTAGATCTGCTTCACTGTTCTCATCTTCCTCATAAGTAGGAATCTCCAAGGTATCAGTCTCCTGCTTCAGATCAAGCTTCTCTTTATCCTGATTTATGTAGTTCTCCACTGGCTCCTCTTTAATCTGTGGAAGTTGTTGTTCCTCTTTAATCTGTGGAGGTTCTGGTCAAGGTTATAATAGTTTCGGATTTTTTATTAGTTTTAGTTTTTATTTCGTTTTGAATTTTTGTTTTTAAATTTATTTAGTTTTAATTAGTTTTTAGAGGCTGCTTTACTAGTTTTTACTAGTTTTTATTTTTTGAAATTGCTTGAAATGCCAAGATGGCGGCGGCGCGTGCACACGCAGCGGCACAGCGCTGTCTGTTTTTGTTTGTTTTTTTCATGTTTTTGTTGGTGCTACAGACACTGGAAGCGTTTACTCAGTACAGCAGGACGGAACTACATCAAATTAGTTGGAATTGTCAATTTAATACTCCCCCAAAGTCGGACTTTATACCACCCGAGATCCAACGGACTGCAACGGCCTTAACCGTACCCCCCCTGTGGCCAAGGAGACGGAGAAGATACCGTAAACAAAAGCGGGGGAGGAGAAGCGGAGCACGCGCCAGGCTACATGCTAACCCGCATCGACCAGCTCTCCCCAGTCTCTTCCTCGCTAACGTAAGATCGCTCGCCAACAAACTGGATGAGTTTCGGCTACGGATCGTCTCGCGGCAGATGGACAGCTGTGTGGCCATCATAACAGAAACCTGGCTGGACAATAACACGAGCGGACCGTTCTTTGTTCCGCGCGGATCGGACTGCAGACTCCGGTAAGGGCAGAGGCGGCGGACTGGCGGTTTACATTCACAACTCCTGGTGTGCAGCCACACACAGCATCGGAACGCACTGCACACCCGATCTGGAATACCTGGCGGTGAAATGCAGGCCATTTCGAACGGCGAGGGAGTTCTGCTCTATCCTGATCATAGCTGTTTACATCCCACCTCAAGCTAACGCTAAGCTAGCGCTAGAGGAGCTCTACTGTCTGATCAGCAGGCAGATGAACTCCAACTCAGAAGCAGCTGTGATCGTGGCAGGAGACTTCAATCATGTGGAACTCAAAGCAGTGCTCCCCAAATTTCAGAAGTTTATTCACTTTCCCACCAGAGACCACAACACACTGGATCAAGTTTACTGCAACATCCCAGGTGCATACAAGGCTGCAGTAGCTCCTCACCTGGGCATGTCAGACCACATCTCTGTGGCCATTCATTCCACAAACCTGGTTTTAAAGTTCGCCGATGACACCACCGTAGTGGTCTCATATCCAACAATGATGAGACTCACTACAGAGAGGAAGTTCAGCACCTGACAGGATGGTGTGCTGACAACAACCTCATCCTGAACACCTCCAAGACCAAAGAGATCGTTGTGGATTTTAGAAGGACTAGAAAGGTGGCACACACCCCCCTCCTCATTAACGGGGAGGAGGTGGAGCGAGTGGACCACATCAAGTTCCTGGGGATCCACATCACATCTGACCTCACCTGGTCGCTGCACACATCCCACCTGGTGAAGAAGGCTCAGCAGAGACTCTTCTTTCTCAGGAAGCTTAAAAGGACTGGACTTTCATCACAACTTCTGGGGAACTTCTACAGGGCAACCATTGAGAGCATCCTCTGTCTGAGTGCTACGGTGTGGTACGGGAGCTGCACCGCTCAAGACAGGAAGGACTTGGCCCGGGTGGTGAAAACCGCACAGGAGATTGTGGGAGGACCCCTCCCACAACTCAACTCAGTGTACGACAGCCGGGTCCAACGGAAGGCTGGTCGTATTGCTGCAGACCCCACCCACCCAGTACATAACCTGTTTGTACCTCTTCCCTCTGGGAAGAGATACAGGAGCATCAGAACTCACACAAACAGACTGAGGAACAGCTTCTTCCCAAGAGCAGTGAGGTCCATCCACCCCCCCCACCCCCCCACACATCACACAACTGGGTCAACGAAACTGCCCCCTCCCCCCAGATTTAACATAACCCACTAACCCCTGTCAGCACACAGCTGACAATGCTCTGACTCTATTTTAAACTATGTGTGCAATATTCATGCTGTATGTGCAATATCCATTCTAATGTGGAATACCCACTCATGTGCAATATTCACCCCACTCTACTGTACAGTATTTAAGTATTTATGCCTTATATAGCTCCTTATTCTTATTTTATTCTACCTTTTTATATCGAGAGTTGCTGGAAAAAATTTCATTGTGCTCTGCAGAATGATAATAAAAAGATTCTGATTCTGAGATCATGATGGCTTCCACCTGTCTCTTTGCTTTTCCTTTCTTTTTTGGGTTTCTCCTCTTTGGGAGGTTACACAAAACTGCACTTTAACCCAAAAGGAACCAACAACCGCTCCACAATCCCTGAATCCCCTACAGCCTTTATCTAAACATTTACATTGACCATTATCACACATTTGATTACATTTTCTCAGAAAAACAAGCACAACTTCACGTTTCTTTGTGTGTGAAATTATTATTTGGGAGAGGCAATATGGTTTGTTCCCACGGCTGAGATGGCGGCGCGCAAGGACGCTGCGGCTTACGGCTCTCCTATTCAGTGCTACTTTTTGTTGTTTTTGAATGTTTTTGAATGTTTTTTTGAGGACTATCGGTTCTGCGAACCTCCTCTACACACGTTCGGACCTCATTGATATAGGAAAGCAACATCAGACATCTGTCTCGGACGACTTTCTCTACACGCACGACATCCCAGCCGAGATTGCCAGACCAGCGGGCTCTCCGTGGCTTGTTGTCGGCACTCGGAGGCGCCGTAGACGGCGGAGGGAGAGGAAGCAGAAACGGGGCCGCCGGTCTGGAGCTATGCTAAGGCTGAAGAACCAACCGCACAAGCCACCTCTTCTGAGCCTACATGTTGCCAACGCCAGATCCCTGGCACACAAAATGGATTATCTGCAACTACAACTCGCTAACAACCGCTACGTGCGCGACTGCTGTGTGATGATCATCACCGAGTCATGGCTACACCCGGGGATACCCGACGCTAGCATGCAGCTAGCAGGCCGCACTCTTCTACGCTGGGACAGAACAAAAGACTCCGGTAAGAGCAGAGGAGGGGGGCTCTGCATCTACATACACAACAACTGGTGTAACAATGAGACAATTATAAACAATTTCTGCTCTCCTGATCTGGAGTACATGACTGTTAGATGCCGGCCTTTCCTCCTACCGAGAGAGTTCACCGTTGTGATTGTAACGGCTGTGTACATCCCACCCGACGCAAACACAAACAAAGCTCTCTCTCTCCTGCTGAACATCATTAACGAACACCAACGAGCCCACCCTGACGGCGTTCACGTTATTGCAGGAGACTTCAACAGGGCCAATCTGAAAACTGTACTGCCGAATTTTTACCAGCATGTTAAGTGTGCCACGAGGGGTGAAAACACTCTGGATCATGTTTATACAAACATCAAACATGCATACAGAGCCATCCCCCTCCCCCACCTCGGGCAGTCAGACCACCTTTCCCTCCTGCTACCCCCAACCTACACCACCCTCAGACGCAGTGGGAGGCCAATCACAAAAACCATAACGACCTGGCCTGACGATGCACTCAGCAGATTACAAGACTGCTTTGAGCAGACGGACTGGAATATGTTTCAACACCAGGAGCTGGAAACACACACAAACACTGTATTGGATTACATCAAGTTCTGCATCGGAAATGTGACTGTTGACAAAAGCATCCGGGTTTTCCCTAACCAGAAACCCTGGATGACCACCAAAGTCCGCAAACTCCTCAAAGCCTGTGACGCTGCTTTCCGGTCAGACGACAGGGCTCTGTACAGAGCAGCCCGTGCTGACCTGAGGAAGGGGGTCAAAAAGGCTAAGCTGGACCACAGGAGGATCATTGAGGCCCATCTGTCCAGCAACAACACGCGTGAGGTATGGAAGGGCATACATGACATCACCAACTACAGGGGATGTCAAGTAACTGCAGAACATCTGAGTGCAGCGCTAGCAGAGGAGCTGAATAACTACTTTGCACGCTTTGAAGCTCCAAACCAACAGATCTCTGCCGCCCCACCCCCAACCCTCAATCCCATCCTGCTCCACCCCTCCTTCTTCTCCTTCACCAGTCATGCCTCTAACTGTGACTGAGGATGACGTCAGGAAGGTGCTCCTAGCAGTGAACCCCAGAAAGGCAGCTGGCCCAGACGGGGTTCCTGGCAAAGTGCTTAGAGCATGTGCTCCTCAGCTCGCACCCATCTTCACAGAAATCTTCAACCTCTCCCTGGCCCAGGCAGTGATACCCTCCTGCCTAAAATCTGCAACCATCATCCCAGTACCAAAGGAATCTCCCATCTCCAGCCTCAACGATTACCGTCCAGTGGCACTCACTCCAGTAATCATGAAGTGCTTCGAGAGACTGGTCCTCCAGCACATCAACGATCACCTCCCCCCAGACCTTGACCCCCACCAGTTTGCATACCACACAAACCGGTCTACAGAAGATGCCATCGCCTTAGCCCTGCATGCTGCGCTGAGCCACCTGGAGGAGCAGCAGAGCTATGTCCGGATGCTCTTTGTGGACTACAGCTCTGCCTTTAATACAATCATCCCGGACATTCTGATCAGGAAACTAGACACCATAGGCCT